>WTSP01012569.1:26598-44043 GCA_025331215.1 Actenoides lindsayi | reverse complement strand
CACCCTGAGATCAGCCTCCTGCCACTGCTTTCCCTGAGGAAGCCCGGTCCTGGGAGCAGGAGCTGCAGATAAAATGCCCTTAGCTGCCTGCAGAGGATTTGTGCGTTTAGAACTTCTTCCCAGGGCCTCCCGTGTTTGGTTTGGGCTCTGCTTCCACCTTTCCTTCATGTCCCCTTCGATCTGTCCTGCCCCACGCCCCAGATCTAGTCAACTTCTGAGGCTTTTCCATGCAAAATGCTAAACTGGTGCCTGCCCTCGCAGGTTTCCAGTGCTATTTCCCAATCTCCCTCTCATCTCCCTCTCCGAGCTGCAACAAAAAAACCAAACCCCAATAAACCAAACCCTAAACTCCTTCCAGAGCCCAATTCTCCACACCAGAAGGGGACTCACATGTGGCACTGGGAGTACCCAGCTGCTCACCAACCCGAACAGACATTAGCCACTGAACAAACTTGGGAGGCGTCAGTCCACACTCGGAGCAAAGCACAGATCAACCAGTTCCAAAGGCTGAGGGCTGGCTCCTCCTCTTCATCACATGCATGTTCCCAACGAGAGGAGCCGCGGTGCCCTGAGGATCAGTGCATGCACATCGGCAGAAGTCCCCTGAACGTCCACACCCAGGGTAGGCTCAGGATGGAAACCAGTACAGAGCCACGAATATGGGCTTGGGGAGAGGCTCACACCGCTCCCTCCACACTGCTGGGTGCAGCAAAAGTCCCCCATGTCCCCGCTTCCCTCCCGGTCCCCAAATCCTGCACTCGCATCTTCCACGCCTGGACTCCTCCACTGAGGCCAAAGATGAAGAGGTTGCTGCCCAGAACCCCCTTTTGGGACACTCCAAGACTAGTGTTCAAGGAGTGACTAAAAAGAATGAGGTTCTCGCCTCAGGAGCAGACAGCAAGTGTAGGAAGAGTGGCAGCAGCTAGGGTGGTGGGAACACAGTTCTGTCACGTTCAGTGGAAGAGCTCCACCAACACCACCATGAGGAGAAGCTGCAGCCAAGAGCCAAATGTCATGGTGGCCTGGCCCTTCTGGGACATGAACCTGAGCTGGTTGACCAGGCGCTCCTTCACCAGAGCCTGCTTGAAGCCATCCTCCTCCGAGATGCAGACATAGTGGCCGTAGTGAATGTGGCTTACATTCTGGATGAAGTGGAAGCAGTCTTGCTGGGGGTGGGTGGTGTTGCAGGTCTTGATGAGGCTGTCATTGTGGTACCAGTTGTAGGTGGCGTAGTGGGACTCAATGGGACAGTTGAGGTAGTAGCGGGAGAAAGGGACGACTGTGATGTTCTGATAGTCATCTACCGGAAGAGATTGACAAGGGGGGGGGTGAGACAGGCATGTCCAGGAACCAGGGATTCCCCGCCGAGTATGGAGGGAAGAACAGTTGAGTCAATGGAGACATGTTTCACAGCCGTTTAACAACCAAGGCAGGGCCAGACCCATGCCTGAAGTCTATGGGACTCTTATAGAATCATTTTGGTTAGCAAAGAACTTTAGGCTCATCGAGTCTAACTGTTCACCCAGCACTGCCAGGGCACCACTAGACCATGGCCCTCAGCACCACATCTCCATGGCTTGGAAACCCCTCCAGGGATGGGGACTCCACCACTGCCCTGGGCTGCCTGGGCCAGGCCTTGACAGCCCTTGCAGGGAAGAAATTGTTCCTCAGGTCCAACCTAAACCTCCCCTGCTGCAACTTGGAAGCTGTTTCATTTTGTTCTGTCTCTTGTCCCTTAGAAAAAGAGATCAACCCCACCTGGCTCCAGCCTCCTGTCAGAGTTGTGGAAAGCAAGAAGGTCTCTCCTGAGACTCCTTTTCTCCAGGCTGAACAACCCTTGGTCCCTCAGCCACTTCTCAGAAGACTTCTCACAGGACATCAGCAAATACAGAGTCAAAAGCCTCTTACCCAGCTCAGAAACACATTATCTAGCAATTAACTGCAAGCTGAGACTTGGTGTCTCAGTTTCAGCACAGTCCTTTCCAGTTCCACAGGAACAAGTTGTAACACCCTTGCACACCCAAGACTTGAGAATAGGTCACCCTGCCCCAAAGCCCACCTTGAATTCATGGCCTAGAGCTCAAACCTTTTACATACCTTCTTTCACATCCCCCTTTTGGCACTTTCCTCGCCACGGGTCCAGGTTCAGGTTCTGATGCACCTCCCTGGCAGATGGGAATAAGCAATAAGGTGAGGGAAGCAGTGCTTCAGGGCTAGAAAAGGAATCGCCCACACACGATGCAGTGGATCGGATAAGGAAGAAAAAGGTTTCAACACCTGCTGTTACCTGGGTAGGGAAAAATCACACCCCACCCCTCACTTTGGAGGTTGGAGGATGGCAAACGTGAGACCCGGTAGCTCACCACAATCAACTGCTTTAAACAGCATCAGAACTATGCACATTTCTAGCACTGAAAGAGGGGTTGGATGCTCAAACCCCACCGATCTCTCTCTCCAGAGCAGGGGTGCTGCAGGAGGGATGGATCTCTGCAATGGCACAGTTTTTGAGGCCTGGACACCGTGGGCTCGTTTCTCCCCGTGATGGGAAAATGGCCTCAAAACCACGTGTAGCCCTGTCCAGGAAGGGGAAATACCCAGGGTCTGAGCGTTTGTCATGTGAAAGCAACCAGCTGAGGGTGATGGAGAAACAGCAAGACATCAGCACCACGTACCGGTTCAGATAAACTGACTGGCAGGTCCCGTTGGACCACCCGCAGTAGGGGTCCCTCGCCAGCAAGCAGCTGTCACAGTTGTTGTGATACACCCTGCACATGTCCATGGGGATCTCCACCACTTTACTTGTTGAGCCGACGTAGAGCATTGCCTGCAGGAGGGAAGCAGAGGGACCGATCATCTCGGCACCGGTGTCCCACTGCCACCTTATGAAGGTATAGAACTTACCCTGCAGCTTCGCTGCAATGCTGGGGTGGGGATTTCACCCAGAGAACAAACAGCCATGTTCTTCCCTCGCCTCCAGAGGAGATGAGGTGCCCAAAAAGCTCTGTTGCCCACTGACCACACACAGAGTTACTCAGGAGCAGGAACATCAGCCCAGCCCTTAACAATTCAGCAAAACAAAAGCGCAGTGCCAGACCAGCCAAAAACCCACCCAGAGGGCACTTCCAGAGGGGCAGTCAATAAACCATCAGCCCCTGCTTCCCATGCTGCTTGCTCTTAAAGCTGCAGCCCAAGTCACTGGTTTTTCCTTTCTATGGAGCAGGCAGAGGCTCACCCTCTTGTGGTCCAGGATCATGGACTGGATTGGGTCCTTCTTTGGGAAAACCTGGAGCTCCATGATGTTCTGCACCCCATCCGGCAGCTCCACGATCTTGTGAATGGATCCTTTGTCTAGAAAGAAATCGGGGAGAGGTCCAGTAAAGCACGTTGAGAGCAGAGGGGCAAGGCAGAGGGGCTGTAGGCAGGGGTGGGGAAGGTGGGTAGAGAACCAGCTCTGTTAGGAAATCGACCCCCAGACAATACTGTTTCCCACAGCAGAGACTTGTCATCCTCCCAGACCAGAGGCACGAGGAACCCATTTCCCAACACCCTTTGGAACCCAGCCGTGCCTGCTTTGATCAGCCTCAGCAAGAACACCCAACTGCTCTCCAGCTCCACTCGGCTTTGATCACTGGCCTGTTCTGGCGTGAGCCTCATCTCACTGCTCGCCTGAGGCTGAAACTTGGGGCTTTGTCTGTTTTTCTAATTAAACGGACTCCCTTCCCCCCTTAAATGACTCCAAACTGGTAACTTAAGAAAATGAGTCAGTTTGGTGGAGGGATAGAAAGACAGATCCTGAGGGAACAGGAATCAGAATTGTTTTGGTTGGAAAAGACCTTTCAGATCATCGAGTCCAACCATTAATCCAGCTCTGCCAGGTCACCACTAAACCATGTTCCTCAGCACCACATCTGCTCCTGTCAGGGAGTTGGGGAGAGCGAGAAGGTCTCCCCTGAGCCTCCTTTTCTCCAGGCAGAACAACCCCAGGTCCCTCATCCGCTCCTGCCAAGACTTGTGCTCCAGACCCTTTCGCTGCCCTTCTCTGGCCACGCTCCACCCCCTCAGTGTCCTTCTTGGAGCAAGGGGCCCAAAACTGAACCCAGGATTTGAGGGGCAGCCTCCCCAGTGCCCAGTAAAGGGGTCCTGCTGGCCACACTATTTCTTCATTATTTACCCTCCTGTAGCACTTGCTCAGTTTCCCCTTCCCTACCATTAACTAGGAGGAGGTGAAAGACATGACCTCAGGTCAGGCAGGGATTAAGACCCCCAGGTGCTGTGGGGTGGCTCTTGCCTCCTCACCTACCCCAGCGAGGGTGGGCAGCTGCCCTGCCAAGCCCTGCATCCTGGAACAAAGCATTAGCCGTGTTCAACCTAAGGCTTTAGGCAAGATAAGAATTATCTGAGTATGCGTGGGCCCTAATCCAATCCAGGCCACCTATGGAGAGCCGTCTGCGGTCTTTTTAATCACAGATTAGGAAACAAAACCCCCAGAAAGTCTCTCCACAAGTGCCAGTGAATGAATCCCAGCACAGTGCAGAGAAAGGGAGGAGCAGAGCTGTAGGGAGTGAGCCCGGGGAGGTAGGCAGGGAAGAGAGGGAAGCGCTGGGTTCAAGATCTTTGCACCTTTCTGGGCAAGTGTACCTGCACCTCAGGAGAAGTCAGGCTGCTACCTGAACAAGCTTGCCAACCTTTTGCTCTTCATCCCATGCACCTTGCAGTTGAATTGCCCTGGCCCAGCTCTGCAGCATCTCTAGTTGCCCCAAGACCTGTGATGAGCTGGCTGTGTCTCCAGCCAGAGGCACTCACCCCGCAAGGACGTCTGTGCTGCTGCACTAGAGCAAGCAGGGACAGAAGATGACCTGGGGAGACCTGTGCTACCCCTCCCTTGCCCTAAAAACACTTGGCCTGAGACCTACCACAGGCTGAAACAGCCCAACCATGTAAACCCCATGTGCTGGGATCCTGCTTTCAGCCTGTCTTTGCCTACGCAGCCAAATGGGACACGTATTGAGCTGTACTGGAACTTGGCAGCTCTTTTATGCTTGACAAACATATGCCATGCTGGGAACGCAGCCCCTCACTTTGCTCTGCACTGAGGGTCTCGCCTGCTTCCCTGGGGGGGAAAGAAAACTCTGGGGTACTCCAAAGGGAATGATTCCCAGTACCTGTCGCCAGGTAAAGCACGTTGTAGCGGTGTCCGTCACCTGCAGAAACCTCATGCACCCCAATCTTCTGGTAGCGGTGCTTGTTGTGGAACAAAGGGCTCTTGGTGGGGGAGAGGGGTTCCACCCGGTCCTCTACCTCCGGGTGGCTGTCAGCTATCTTGAAGGTCTCACTCGGGGTGTGCTGTCCAGAGGAAACGCACTGCGGCAAGAGGGGACAAAAGGCACCATCAGACAGGTCCCAGAGGACGAGGCTCAAGGGCAGGAGAACATGGCAGGGCACAGCATAGACACCTCAGCCCAGAGGAGGATGCCAAGGTATGAGCCCATCTTCTCCTGCTCTTTATAGAGACGTTGGACCTTACCCAGCCTCCTTTTGTTTCCAGGAACAAAGCTCAGATCCCTCCCACAGTGCCCACAACCCTCCTTGCTGCCCCAACTTCCACCTGGCTGCTGGGACCTGCTCTCCTGGCCTCAGGAGGCCTCTCCACTTCATGGGAGAATCTTTTATCACTCACTCACCTGCCCAGGCTTGATCTCTGGGTTGGGACCATTATACCCTTTGAGTTTGGATGTCCGAAACACGGTGTCAATGTCCCCAAACAAATAGACGCAAACAGCAGAGCTTCCCCTGCAGGCAAGGAGACAAAGAGAGGGTCAGGGAGACATTGGCCACCACCCCTACAGCTGGGGCACAGTTGTGTGCATCGTGCCTTCACCAACAGTGTCCACTCTGGCTGTATTCCACCCACGTGCCTTCCAGAGAGGCTGAAGGCAACAGTTTGGCCCATGGGACAGGACAAAGGCCCTCACCAGGTGTTTGTGAAGAGCCCATAGACTTTGGAGTGCCGCCAGTTCCTTGCAGGGACAAAGAATACATCTTGCAACCAGTTGAAGTTGCCCTTGGTAACTGGGTCAACACAGATCAAGCTGGCCTTCAGGAAGGTGGTCCACTTGGAAGCAGAGAGCGAACTGGTTCCCCCTTTATCTTCCTGGGAGAGAGGCAAAGGAGGGAGTCAGGGTTTGGCACAGAGGAACACAAAGTCCCCTCCTTGTCCAGCATCTTGGATGGATAACTGGGGGATGCTCCAGAGGTGATGCTGGTGACTGCAGCAATCGCATAGCTCTCTAACATCCCAGTGAGACTGAGCTTTCTCCCCCCAGCAGGCAAAGTGGGAGCCAGAGGATGAGAAGGCCATAGCATATGGCAGAATTGAGACAGAGGGGCCAAATCCAGTGCCAGTAACACCAGATGAGCCTGCATGTCCATTTGCCACCCCTGGAATACTCTTTCCTTCCCACCATACACTGTTCTCGTGGTACCTTACACAGCTGGGCCACTCGGGAGATGTTTCTAGGGGCCTCGGGACTCTTGTCTGGGTTATCTTCACGGAAGAAGTAGTAAATCTTGTTCTGGTGAGGCTCTTCATGCCTTAATGTGGTGGCTTTGACAAACTGAGGGTCTGAAAAGGGAAGTGAGCCGTCAGAAGAACTTGGTCTGAACACATGTTTCATCTGAAAAGCCACCGCCAGCGTCACTAGCGAACCACTCGCCCTCAGACAAGGTGAGGAGATGCAAACACCGTTAGTACTCCAGGCAAAGGACAGGTCCAAGCCCTCCCTCTACACCTGACCAGTGCATCGCACTGACAACCACTCTTCATGTGCCACCTTTCCAGGGGGTTCCCCTTCCTCTCTCTCCTGCCCAACTCATTCCCTTGAAGGCCAAGTCCCCAGAGCCCAGGGGAGCCTTGGCTGCTTAGCAGCAAAGGAAACTCCTTCTCCCTTCTTGCACAAGGGAGCTGTAATCACCCAGAAAGGCTTCCTTAGGGGGGAAGGAGCTGCTCTGCTGTTTGCGTTGGCTGTGGAAAATCCAATGCTGCTCTTCCTATGAATACACTGGTGCCACAAAGGGCATCCCCACAGCAGCAGGGGCCTTCTGAGCATCATTAGTCAGTGTCCCCACGGCAGGGAGCTCCGTGTAGGTGCGGGATCGGCCTTGTGGCTCTGGGTCTATCGGGTTTGTTTGCCGCTACCTTGCTTTCCCCCTCCACTGCCCCACATGAACAAATCCTTGTTTGCCCTGGTGCCATTTTGATTTGATTTTCTCTTTGGCCAGAGCTTCAATAACCTCCCATTCCCCAGTGTCACTGGGAGGCTTGGCAGAAGGTAATGTAATAAGCTCATGGAAACTGAGGAGGGTCTTTTCCCTCTATTACCCACTTGGTCTCATGCACAGCACAACATGTTCCTGTCCCAGTGTCACCCTGGCTGGGGATTTGGAAAGAGTCACTGCCTGTAGTGGAAGTTATTCTTCCCATTTCTACCACCACACAGCAGCTGATCAGCATCTTTACACAACCATATTTCCTTCTAGCATCTGACAGGGGACCTGCCTCCCATTTCTCTTCATTTCCCCATCTTATCAGCCTGAGCAAGGGGAACTCACTCATCAATTGTTCTGCCCCAGAAGCAAAGAGGTGAAATTCCCCCAGCTGGCAGCACAAGAGCTAGCTCACTAGCATCACAGATGAGGAAAGGATCAGCCCTCTCCACAGCTTCAGGGGTGGCCAAACCCAAGCAAGAAGCTCTGGAGCTACACACCAGCTGAGCAGAGGATGGACCTCTCCATGCTGTGTCAGATAGCTATGGTCCACAATTGTGGAGGTCAATTTATCTGCCTGTTGGGTCTCATGCCTTCAAGATCTCCCCCATACTCACTCTGCATCACTGTGTCACTTGTGTAGAGCTCTCCACCACCTCTCACTCGACGGAAACGGGGTATCTTGCCATTCTGCTGGCTCTTCTTGATGGTGGAGTAGATGTCATGACCTGTAGGATAGGAAGGCTCATTTGCAGCAGGCTGTTTCCAGAGAGGCCAGAAGGATTTGTGAGAAGGAAATAAAGAACTAAAAACTCTCTGGGCACAGGGACTCACAGAGAGGGTGGATACAGGTCAGGAAACCCAGTCCTGACAGGACTCCCCCAACCCTTTTCCTTAAAGAGTGGCAGGGACAGACTATTGCTCTACCTCTGGGAAGGATCCTCATCTGTCCCTCTGACAGGGCCAGAGCACTGGAGTTACTGCAGGACCCTCCTCCCTCCCACTCCACAGTCTCGCACCGAGACTCAACCCCATCCCTGGGCAGAAACAACCAACCTCAGGCCACGCTCTGTCTTAGAACGATGTGTCTTTCGATGAGGCGAAAGCAAGAAGCCCTAAGGCCAATCCCCAACCAGAATAGCTCTTGGAGCAGCCTCAAGGTTGCCCCTTTCTGTTACAGAGAGCCCAGGATTCCTGCACAGCATCTATAGCTGAAAATAGGTGAGCAGACGACTTACCGTCAACGACTACGAGTGTATTCGAGTCAGGGGCGAAAGGAGCGATACCTCTGCCATCCCACGGAGTGCTCTCCTTCCTCTGTGTCTGTGAAAGGACAAAAATGGTCCCTAAGTGTGATCAGGGAAGGCAGAGGAGTCAGGTGCCCACATCCAGCCCTGGGGCAGGAGGAAAGCAGCTCTCCTGGGCCATCACAGCCCAAACGAAGGAAGGATGCAGCCCATCATCAAATGGGCCGTGGAGAGCCCCTGCTGCATACAGGAAGTAAGCAGAGGGAGGCATTCAGAAGAGTGGCCAGCAGGTCGAGGGAGGTTCTCCTCCTCCTCTCTTCTGCCCTAGTAAGGCCACAACTGGAGTATTGGGCCCAGTTCTGGGCTCCCCAGTTCAAGAGAGATAGGGAACTACTGGAGAGAGTCCAGGGGAGGCTACAAGGGAGCTGAGGGGCCTGGAGCATCTCTGTGTCGAGGAAAGGCCGAGAGCCCTGGAGCCGTTCAGCTGAAGCCTGAGAGGGTATCTGATCAACGATAATCAACAGCTAAAGGATCCCTGGGGGGCCAGATTCTTGTCAGTGGTGCCCAGTGACAGGACAAGGAGCAACAGGCACAAACTGGAACCCAGGAGGTTCCATCTGAACAGGAGGAGAAACTTCTTTGCTATGGGGGTGGCAGAGCCTGGCCCAGGGTGCCCAGAGAGGTTGTGGAGTCTCCTTCTCTGGACAGATTCCAAACCTGCCTGGACAATGTGATCCTAGGTCCCTTGCTCTAGGTGACCCTGCTGGAGCAGGGGGATTGGGCAAGATGATCTCCAGAGGTTCCACCCAACCCCTACCATGATGTGATTCTATGGTTCTATGACAAACAAGCACAGAGCTGGCACATGTGGCCCCCTCCTTGTGCGGGCTGGCCCATGCTGTCACAACAAAGGCCTCAAGGGAGCTAGTGTTCGGGCATTTGAGAGCACTCTGAGAAAGAGAAGGGGTCAGGGCACCAGTTTACAGCTGGAGATAGCATGAAACAAACCAGCAAGTGCTTTGCTCTGGTCCTATCACAAGTAGCCACAACATACCACATTCCAGCAGGTGGGAGTGCAGGCACCAGTCCCACACACCAACATCCCATCTCCATATTGCTCCACTAACGTCAGGTAATTTTTACTGTCCTCCTGCAAGAGAAAGGAAAGGAGTACACAGTTCCTTCTCCAGTGGGCCTTCAAACCAAGTCCTTCAGCCCTCACCCATCCAGCTGTTTCAGCACAGGTAGGACCTACCGAGCTCCCAGGTATCACACACTGGCCTTCATTTTTCACTGGGAAGTCTTCCTAGGATAAAAGAGAAGGAGATGTGAACCACACCTATCTCTGGAACAAGAAGGGAAGTCTCTGGGCCCAAACTTCAGCAACCGACTTGTTTGAGAAGGACAAGAAGGGGTCATGATGAAGTCAACTGAGGGGTGGGGGTGGTGGTTCCTGAGTTCCTAAATCAGTGCCCAGCTGATCCAGAAATTTCTGTTTGTGAGGAAAAGCAGACTGGACTTCCACAATGAAAAGGGATGAGAACAGAGCTTCTTCCCAGTGAAGCGAGTCTGAGCACTCCCCTCATGCTCAAGAAAGGGCCCCTCATCAGAAAAATCCTCCCTGGTTAGCAGACCATCCTTACCGTGTAGTTCTCAGAGGTTGTAAAGTCGTAGTAGTAAAGCTTTCCCTCTCCCCCGATGTAGATGGCTGAGCTGTTTTCTTTGTGGTAGAAGACCGGGTACTTCTCACTGCGGGGAAACACGTATTCTTTCGCACCTAAGAAGAGCACAGTGGAGGCACTCGTCAGAGAGAGCCCACGCGGCCGCTTCAGGCGGCTCCAAATCCCTCTGTGTGTCCTCGGTGCAGTGTGAGCCATGAGAAAAACAAGGACATGGAGCTGGGGGCCCAGCTGGGATGGCTGGTCCAGCATCAAGCAGGCAGGGAAGGGCAGCTCCCAGGCTCAGAGCTGAGCTATTGTCCCTTTGGCCCCAGGGGACAGGAGAGCTGCCCAATGGAGCAGACTGAGGAAGGAGGAGGAGGAAGAGAAACTTTGCTGCAGGAGCTCTCATAGGAGAGCAGAAGCTCAGAGTGACTTCGAACTGTCTTTGCAGCAGCCAGGGGAGCCCTGCCATCCCACTTTGCAGCTGAGGGATCAACCTCCCCATGCCCACGGAGTAGATCATCTCCTTCCAGCCCAGCATCACCTGGCTCCTCACCAGCCTCCAGCTGCACTATCAGCACCCTTCCTCCAAGTGCCAGGAAGGACGGACAGGGTTTGGAGCACCCAGGTCAGGAGAAGGGTGCAACTCATGGGTTTCACACCCCCAGACATGAACAAGAAGCGAGCTGCAAGACCTGGGACCCATGTCACAACCGGTTGCGGCAAATAGGAAGCTTCCCAGGCCCAGCTGGGAGGAAGAACAGCCTGTTCTCCCCTCTTTCCTTCCTCTTTCACCTGCTGGCTTTTCCATCTCTTTTTTAATAAAAACACCCTCCTTTCCCTGCTGCATTGCCATCACCATTGTAGGAGCCTGGCCCCACAGCACAATTGGGAGGCTCCTCCCCTGGGGCTGGGGCTCTGTTGGTCCTGCATCCCTCTCTGGGATGGTGCAGCCACATCTGGGCAGCTTTCAGCAGCCACGCCAGGGCCTGGCTTCACAGAAGGTGCGATGCCCGTGGCACGCATCCCCGGCTGTAGATTTGCAGCAATGCCATCAGGAGGGGGAAAGTTCTCCGGCCATCTCTGCTTAGTGTGACAGGGCACTTCGTTTTCACCTCTCCCTCTTCTCCAAAGAAAAGGGGCCTCTCTCCTGGCAAGTGCTGCTGCTCCCAGCAGACAGACAAAGGCTGCGCCTGCCTTGGGAGCTGGCTGCCTGCGCAGACAGGCAATTAATCAGTGGCACGTGTCCCTCTCTATTTATAGGGCCGCTTGGCAGGACAGGCAAAGGACAATCTTTGCAGAGTCCAGTGCTCCCCCTCCACTCACAGCATGCCGCGCAGGGGACCCAACAAAGCTCCGCAGAGCCCAAAGTTGAAAAGTCTTCTTAGAGATCACCGGGGCTCCTGAACATCTGCGGGAGATGGGGGATGGGTTCAGCAGTTGAGACCCCACAGCCAGGAAAGTCCAGCTGGTTAACGGTCCCTGCCCTGTCCAAGGACTTGGAGAAACTCCTCAGCATGTGCTTTGCCTGCTGGAGAACCTAGCGTTGAGTCTTTTCAGAGTGACTGTGAAACTCATTTGTCTAAGTAGCCCTACAAGCTGGAAGCCAGCTGGTCATACCAGCTAGCCCAGGGAATCTCATTTGCCACAGACTCAGTCCATCTTGCCAGGGAGGAGAGGATTAATTCCCTTTCCACCATCCCCCTCTCAGCCCAACCTGTGCAGCCTATGCAGAGGGGAGCCCCCAAAACCTTTCCCCCCCATCCAGCATAATTCAACACACCACAGGCAGGTCTGGTCAGACCTCAGTAAACTTTGCTCTTGTTTTCAGACCTCCCATCTCAGCCCTTAAATTTGCTGCTGACTCCCCCAGAGCTGTTCCTCACTCCTCTTCCTCCAGCTCACCCTTTAGCACAGTTCAGCCCTGCGTGCTCCTATTACTTTGGTTTTGTTTTGACGCCTTCTCACAACGCCACTTCTTTTTTAAGCTCGGCTCTGCGAGCCGTGCCAACCTGCAAGGACATGCTTCTCTTCAAAGAGCTAAACAAACAAGCCCCAAACAATAATTTGGTTGGCGCCAACGTATTATTTATCCTACAGCTCCCCAGGGACAGCACTGAATCACTAAGCTGAAACAGCCTTGCTAGCCAGGGCTCAGAAATGTGTTTGCAGCTTCAGCACTGATTTAACTTGATCTGGCTTAAACATTTAATGAGCTCTGCCTTAAACAGCTCAGCTCAGGCAAGTGGTTTGAGCCTCTTCGCCTTTGCTTCTCACCCAGCATGATCTGGGGAAGCAGCCCTGCACCCCCAGACTGGGGGCCTAGGGTGTAAATGGCTTCAAGAGCCAGGGACGGTGAGGCAGAGGGCACATAATGGCCCACACTATGTCCCCAAAGCAGCGGATGTGTCTCTCCTAGCAAGCCCAAGGTGGCTTTTGACACTGCAAAGAAAGATTCACCCCCCTGGAAGGGGGAGGACATGACCCTGCAACCACCCTCACTCCAAAATCAAGTCTGGAGCTTCAGAAGACACAGGGCTCATTTCCAGCGCCTTGCTGAAGTCCCTTTGCCTGGCATTTACTGCAAACCCCACCGTCAATGCCCAAATCAATGGCACAATTGTCAATTGAAATGCTTCCCCCAGGCTGAAGGAATGAATGGGAGAAAGAGCAGCTTTGTGCTCTGCAGGCAAGATGGAGAGAACCGCACCAGACTGAAGAAGAAGAAGAATATGAAATGAGGGAGAAGGAAGAAGCCCAGTGCAGCATCTCGGAAGGATGCCTGCAGGGTGAGGTAACGGAGGAGGAGGGAAATACTCTGGAAGAGATGAGGGCAGGGAGGCCCGTCTTAAATTCAGAGTGACAGGGATAACAGAGGGAGCAATCCTGCTTCCCATCTTATAGAGTGAAATGGGGCTGTGTCCCTAGACACAGTTTAGGCAAATCCAGCTTTAATGACACACCAAAGGTCTCTCTGGCTCCCTCTGAGTCCAGGAGGTTTAAAACCATCACTGCTAAAAAGTCTGTCCAGGCAGAACCTAGGCCTCCCCAGCACTACAGCAAGGCTGGGTTCTCAGAGCGTCCCAGAGCTTTGAGCAATGAAGGAATATGCCCCCTCCACCTCCAGAACAGATATCCAACTAGAGAAGCAGCGTGGGCTTTGCAGGCAAACTCAACAACCCAGCCCTCATCCCGGCTGGAGGGCTGATTCAGCTACAGCGGTCCTTCCCTCCACACTCTACTGCTTCCCAGTCTGAAAGCTGGCTCCAGCATCCCAGACACTCGGCTTAGTCACTGGCTGCATGGCTCCCAGCGCTGGCAGTGGGTGAGTCTTTGCAGGGCTACAATTCACCGATGCTGGGGGAGGACTACGTCTTCTCCAAAATGGACGTGATGGTTATAAGCTGCTCCATTGTCAGCATTTTAAAATAAGGAACTGAAATGAAGCTTGGGAAAGAAAAGGGAAGGAGAACGAGATAAGAATCTGCTGCTTCTTGGGAGCGGCGCTGAAGCGGACGAGAGGCAGATCCTTTACTCGCTGTTAAGCAGGACCCCTCGTGGAATACGAAGCAGGGAAGGCAGGCAGGGTGTGAGGTTTACCTGCTCCACATCATGGGGCCCGCTCAACTTCTTTTAGCTACGCTCCCCGCGCTCTCCCAAACTCTCCCGCTGCTGCCAGACGATGGGGACAGGGGGCTGGGCCACCCGCCAAACGCAAGAACGGCATTTAACGCGTTGCCGCCGCGCTCCCCGCCGCCCAGGCAAACCCGGGCTGCAGTCCCCGGGAGCTCGTCTCGCTGTGTGTAACACGTCAGAACGCTGTCAGTCGCCACCGGCACGCGTCCTGCCCTCCCTGGCACCCCGCCGATGCCACCGCCACCTGCTCTGCTGGTCGGCCTGACAGCGAGCACGATCCCGCCTCGGGCAGGGTGCTGGCTGGATCCTTTCCCGGTTCCCTCCTTTTCCAAGGAATTTCTCATTTCCCAGGTTTTATTTCTTCCTTCCTTTTTGAACAGGCCGAACAGATTACGACCTTGATAGCGTCATGTCTCTGCTGCAGCCCGACTGGGATCGGCTCTGACGGCAGGAGGAAAAGCTGCTTTCTCAAGGCTGACTCACGGAGTATCAATACCAAAGGGTCCCGGTCATGGGGTTTGCCCTCCCCACCTGTGCCAGGGGCCCTCATCCCCCAGCAACGCGGGCCTGGCCATGAGTCAGGGCTGACTGCGTATTCCCGGCTCCCGCGCACCACCCTGCTTTTGGGAACATGAGAGCTGTCTCCACTCAATGACATCAATCCCTATCCTGCTCCCGCTTCCCCACAGCTCACAGAATACATGAATAGCAGCCCAGGATGGGCAGATCGACTTCTTTCCTTTAAAGGCCAGGGATGTCATTTAGATCCACTGCCTCAGTCACCCACTTTGGCCTCAGGACTCTGACATCACTCTGCAGCGAGGTTCCAGTTTCACTGCTCCCCCAGGCCAGACCAGGAAAATGATCCCTGGATTTCCTACCAGCCCCGGGAGCCCCACCAGCAGATCGTTCACTTCAGAGGGAGCATGGGGAGCTGCAGCACCCACCCCACAGGGCTGCCAGAGGTGCCCTCCATCCCTGGGAGGAAGGACCGGCCTGAACCACACCGCTTCCACCCAAGAGCCATCCGCTGTCTGTCTCCCCAGCTCTGCCATGGCCACCAGCAAGAAGCCAAGCCATGTTTATTTTTTCAGATGACCTATAATTTCCCAAGTTGAGCCACTGAGGAAGGAGGAAGTTTACCTCCAGGGAGCTGCTGTGCTCACAGAAGAGGCTCAGTTTTCCTGCCCCTGTGACTTTGCCCAAAGGGAACAATGTGACACATGGAACTGCAGTCAGGCTGGAGAAGGGCTCCCCAGAGCCCTGCTTATCCACCAGCCATCCCCATCCCATGGGATGGATACCTCAAGCAGCTTGAGATTCTGCAACAGCTGAGGTTTTTTATAGGAATGATTTGTCTCTAAATAAGATGACCCAGGAGGGACACTCTGAGGGGTTTGCTCTGACCTGCCACAGAGTAATTGAAGGGCTGTGAGCTGTAAGGTCTCCAAAACGGAGGTGGAAAATCACATGCTTTTTGCAGGAGGAGTTTCTGAGAAAGGGGCGAAAAAGCAATTCAAAGTGGGAAACCACTTCCTTCTTGTTGCTCAGTAAAAAAAATGGCCCACCAGTCTCTCCTCTCCAGCTCACCGCTAAAGGATTCAGCTGTACCCCTGGGAGCTGGGATCCTCCCAGCACTGAGAAAGCAGAGGCATGGGGCGAAGGATCAGCCCTCGGGGAACATCATTTGGTGTGTGTGGCAGCCCCACACCAATTCACTTCAACCTGTGCTCCTACATCAGTCACTCCTCAAAGGAAGCAAAATAGAAAGAGCAGAACCACTGCTGCCCCATCCCCTGTAGATTTCTATCCCAGACCCCTAAGGGCCAAGTATCATCCTTGTCCTGCCTTTCACTCCTTCTCTGTCCCCTACCTATTCAGATTGGCGCAACTGGGAGCTTGGCCAGGAGCTGGTGCCCATCAGCCTTGTGCCTGGTTTATGTTGCCTTCCCTTCCTTGCCTTCCCTGACTACTTTTCAGGATGCTTGCAGGGACCCCCCAAAACTCCTCCACAGTATCAGGCTTTGAGGAGCAGCAGTGCAAACCAGGCAACCAGAAGAAGTGCTAAAAATGTCTCTTGCTGAAGCAAGACCAGACACAGGCACATGTGCTTCCTGCTCCTCAAAGCCCTCTGTGCTGTTCTCACACAGCTCCCTGACACAGGGAGACCCTCAGATCATGCCTGCGCCCACCCACGAGAGCCTTACAGGGCTGCCACACTGCTTAAACCTCTCCTCTTTCTGCCCCAAGCAGGAAAACCACAGATGAAACACAGGTACACTCATTCCTACTACTAACTGCCAGAGTCCAAGACCAGTCACCAGTTCTGACCGCAGCTCTACAAAGGGCAAGGTCTGGAAAACAGATCAAACAAGCCTTGTTGAGGCATAAGTCATCATCTACCTATCTGATAACCGGGCAGGGAAGGGCATGGGCCAGGTAGGGCAGCAACGCTGACCTCAGAGCAGCTGTCTTTGCTTTAGGCAGATCCTCTCACAGAGGAAGAGCACACATGCACCCAGGAAGAAGAGAGTAAATAAAGTGTTTTCCTATGAAGGCAAAGTGCTTTCTCATCAGCCTAGGACAGGTAAAAGCCCCAACCGTAATTTTTCCATGCCCTCCACCCTGTAGGAAACACTGTGGTTTGGCTCCCGAGAGCGAGGGCTTGGGCTGCGTGCTGCTCTCCGTTCTCCTTCTGGGACTATCAGGCAGAGAACTGGCGAGCCCAGCACTGGGCAGCACAGGCAGGCTGTAGAGGAGCCGTGGGATGTGGAACCCTGAAACCTTGCTAGTGGGAAACCCAGAAGAGGGGTGTGACAGCCCAGAGGGAAGGCAGACAGCCGGGAAGCCCGCGTTACTCAAACCCAGACCTTACTGCCTTAAAATACAATCGAGGAGTGAAATACGTAAGTTTGCAGGAAGTCAGAGCATGGGTTTAATCAGTTTGGTGATACTCATCCTGTCCCTCGCTCAAAATGAGCAGCATTTAATGATACAGCAAGAAACCTCACACTATCTTCTCTCATAGCCCTCCCCAACTCCCCTTAAGCACCCCTCCAAAGGAAGGGGGAAGGCCAGAGATCTATCACCAATACCTACATCTTCTTTGCAGCGGCACTTTTCCACCCTTGGCCAAGCCACACTCCTGGCTACCACCACACAAAGCTTCTTGCCATTTTTTTGGCTTCTTCCCCAACCGATCCTCAAGACCCTGCACTCACGGATGCTCGCGCCGTTGCTTTCAGCTGCCCTCAAGAGATCCCTGCCATCAACAGCAAAAAGCTCCAGAGCAGAGGAAACAATTCAACCCACATTATCGGGGCTCTCTCCTACAAAAGCTCACGGCCTTGTGCACAATCCAAATGCCTGGGAGGGCCGCAAAGGCTCAAACTCACTGAGTACGCTCTTAGCTAGACAAATGTGCTTTTTTAGAGTTACGCTGCAGAAGGCAAATATTCTGGCGCATTAACGATTTCCACTCTATTTCTGGTAAGCTCCGGAGTGTCTTGGCAGCAGGCAGTGGTATTCAAGGCAGGGGTGAGCAAGGGCAGGAAGAAAGGGGGGGGGGTGGGGGGGTGGGACCCTCTCAGTTTGGTAACCCAGCTGCTGGGCGTAGGCATGCTGGCTCCAAAGCTCGT
>WTSP01012569.1:2500-26498 GCA_025331215.1 Actenoides lindsayi | reverse complement strand
GGGGGGGGGGGGGGGGGGGGGGGGGGGGGGGGGGGGGGGGAGGGGGGGGGGGGGGGGGGGGGGGGGGGGGGGGGGGGAGGGGGGGGGGGGGGGGGGGGGGGGGGGTGGAACCCTCTCAGTTTGGTAACCCAGCTGCTGGGCATAGGCATGCTGGCTCAAAAGCTCTTTGGAGAGCTCTGTGGGTTATATCCATTTCATGAGGGGCCTCCAAGCCAGAATCGGAGCCAGCAGCGGTCCCAAATACCCACGGCAAGCCACAAAAGAGCCCCCTACACCTGCAAGCGGGAAGGAACAAGCCTTGAATTCAATGCCCATGAAGATGGGGCAGCGCTGCAGGGCTGCAGTGCTTACCCTCTGAAGGCTCAAACCAGAGGGCTTGTCTCTCTGGGAAAGGTGGGTTTTTCCTTTTTCGGTGCAAAATGGCTACATAAAGGGCACACTAAGATGTTACAAATAGCCCCCAGTCACCCCCCAGCACGTTCACCCCCGCCAAATTATGCAGCACTGGAGCCTATGCCACTGCACGATGAGCCTGAAGCCTTTGATTTCACGGGTGCAGCTTGGCCTCTAGCAGGTACGTTTTTCCTGAAGCTGAGCAGCTTTTACTGCACCCCACGGATTGCAGGGGCTAAATTTAGAGCCAGGTTTTGTCACTTTCCAAAAGCCATTCTCCATAATGATGGTCCTGAGCTGCACTGTGTTCCTGCTGAAAGCTGCAGAACTTTGGCCTGTGATTATAGTATTTTATTATACGGTCACTGGAACAACGGCTGAACAAAAGGATGGTTTTATCAGAACTGCTATCTGGAGAGCACGGCTGCCCCTCCCACTACTAGGAAAAGCAGCTACCAGAGACTGATTTATCATAAAAAGCCTTCAAGGATAAAAACTGCCCTGAGCACCTCTATGAGCATCCACCAGCAAAACAGCCGCTTTACCTTTTAGCTTAATTGGCAGCCATCTCCCACCTCCCTTCTGCTGGTGAGGGCTGAGAAGCTCAGAAACCCTGCTCAGGGACATGCTCTCTTCTTCTAGACCAGGAGAGGCCAACCAGGAGGTGGCCACAGAGTGAGGGGACCTGGGCATGGAGCCTCCAGCCTTTGCAGAGATTTAAAGGTGGGGAGAAAAGAGCCCATGGCTCCAGAGTGAGGGTGAAGTTTCAATTCCCTATAGAAAACAAATGAGATTATGCAGAAAAGGGAGTTCCTCGCTTGATTGGGAAGGGCTCTGTCATGCCCTCTGCAGCCTTCCCACCCCCGCAACAAGTATCAGCTGGGTCTTGGCCCTGCAGCCATCTGGGTTTGTACTGGGAAAGGCCGTGAAGACCTTCCTGGCATCCCCTTTCTGCCCGTCTGGCCCCCACCAGCAGCAACACACAATATCCCTTCTTCTCAAATCCCTCTTTTGCCGCAGCGCCGCATTCCTCAGACTTTGGGAAGCCAAACCACCCTGTTACAGTCATTTGAAACCAGATGCTCAAATGAGATTTCTCCAAAAACTTGCGTTATCCAAGATAGGAGCAGCCCAAGGGCAGGTGTCTGGCTGGGACTGGCCGTGCATTCCCCCCGGAAACTCCTCCAGCTCCTTGAGCTTGCAGTGCCCTCTCCCTCCCAATACACGCACACCTGATAAAGGAGAACAAACGTAAAGCAAGTGGGTAATTAGACGTGGCATCATCCATGTTGACACCAGTCCACGGGGTTCAGACTGGGGGCTGGATGCTGATGGCATTATCAGAGCTGTCACTAAGGGCGATCTTTGGTTTATGGTCTGAAGACTGATGCTCCAGACTTCAGTTGCTCCAAAACGAGCAGACACTTCAGGAGATGCTTCTGCATCCAGCTCCTGCAGCACTCTTGACAGCATTTCCCTGTCACACCAGACGCTGCCTGCGACAGCGGGTGGAGCTGGGATCAGAAGAGTGCCCAACAGGAGGAACAAGTCCTATTCTCGGAGCAACCAGGAATAGCCATCGGATGTAGCTCAACAGGAGACAGCTGGCTGCAAAACAAGCAATTTCTTCCTTCGAACTCACCTTCCAGCCCTTTTTCTGGATACCAGCTTCTTTAAAAAGCACTTTGTACTCAGTACTTAGATTTAGTTTGCACTCAAGTACTCAAGATTTAGTTTCTCCTGCTTTAAAGCCCTGAGCCTGACAACATCAATCACCAAATACCTTCCCAGGCCAATTTTCTGCAATTCCGACCCTGAAACAGCCCGAGGGTTGACAGAGCTGGGCAGCGGGTAAGCAATTTGCAGCTGGCGCTCTTTTCTCAGCCCCAAGCATTGCAGTGCAGCAACCACAATGTTTATTCCTTCACCCCATTCCTGTTGGGTTTTTTGTGTCACACTTGGCAGTTGTGATTCACTTGCTCGGGTTTGGTTGGTTTGTTTTTCTTTTTTCAATCTGCACCGAGCAAAAACTATTTTTCAACCAGCATTTTCTGATACCAGCATCACCCACCCTGTGAAAATGAGCCGGCTGCAGAAAATAGCATTGCTGGGAAAGTGAGAAGCTTCCTCTTGGAAATGGTGATGCTCTGAGAGCTTCATGTGAAAGTGGCCTACAAAGATGTTTCACACCCCCGGGACCACGGCTCCTGAAAAAGCAGCACCGCTGTTGCCAGCGAGTAAAAGCCGGTGCTGGCACCACGAGCTCTCATTTTGCCACTGCTCCCCATCAGTACAAGCCCAGCCTGATCTCTGAGCCTCATCTCAGCTCTCCTCTGCCTCTGCTCACTGAACACAGTGCCAATGGGCAGGAAGAGCTCCTAGAAGGGTTCTTACAGCACTCAGATGCCTCCTGGCACAATTTTTCCAAGGTAAGAAGGCAGCTGAGCTTGGCAAAGCCTAGGAGCTCTTACAGGCAGGACTGGCAATTTCCAGGAATTGCCATTCCAATGCCCACCTCATGACCCAGGGCAGGTTGGAGCAAGTTTACCCAGTCGAGGCAGCCAAGGGTCAAGTGTATAATCTTTCTTTTCCCCTGTGGGATCTGCTTATCTCCTGGCAGTTACACAGTCCCTTCCAGCTTCCAGCCTTATCTGCTAATGAGAAAGAGGGGAGTAATTAACCTGTTAGACCCCATCCTACCCCAAGGTGTAACTGCAGCAGGCTGAGAGCTTGTCTTGGATCTTCACACGTGTGAGTAAATAAGGACAAGAGAATCTTAAGCATGGCAGGAGCTAAAAATTCTTCCTGCGCTGCACCAAAAGCCCCAGGCTATGGCAGCCTGACCCAGCCTGCAGGTTCCTTGTCTGTCCTCTCCGCTCTCCCAATGCTCGGTGACTTTCCGGTCATGAGACAGTCAGCCTGGGATGTCACCCTTCCACCCCGCTCCACACAGAGGGGCTGTATCTGCCCGTTCCAGCTCCGGCCAGCCCCGGGACACAGCAGTCTGCATCTCCACAGAGTAAACATGATATCTGTGCTGACAAGCAAAAGCTCAGCGTGGGATGTGCGTGCCCGTTTTTCAAAGCAAATCCCAGGTGGGCAGCGTTTGGTTAGAAAAATACACAGGGGCAGGGGGATGATGGAAACAACAGCAAAGAGAAGCAGAGGCAAAACGTGCAAGGTTGAAGCACTTGTTTCTGCACCAGCAGAACTCACTCCCATTCTGCAAATCTAAGCAGATAAGGAACCTGCCAACCATTTACAACATTCCTTCATTCAGACGCTGTAGAAGGTAAGAGCCAGGAGAGGTCCTGACCTGTCTGTGTGCTGAGTCAGCTGCAAAGGGGAAGGGGGGCAAAGGCTTTTTGTGAGGGCAATATAAAAAGGATCTTAAGTGCTTTAAATATGACAAGTGGTGTGAAGCTGACCTCAGCCCTTTGTCCAGAGTGACATTACCCGAAGAGGAAGAAATCCTGCAGAGTCAGATGTGCTTTCCCCAGCCAGAGCAAAGAGCTGGCCACCTGTGCTGGTTGCTGGGAGGGCTCCAGGGAACGCTCACTCTGCCTTTGATGGCAAATGCTCCCAAAAACTGGATTGGTCTTTGGAGAAAGCCTCCTAGCATCAGAGGGGCAAAACAGAACAGTGGCCGAGGCCTCAAGGCTGGCTTTATACGCATTGCGTGCACGGGAAGGCAGCTCTGCAGAATACGGTGCTCCAGCCACCTCCCACCCTGGCCTGACACTGCTGGTCCAAGTCCACAGGACTGTGAAATTACTTAAATCCAGGAGCTCCAAGAACTGAGACAGGCTGACTCTGTTTCTTTGTCTTCAGGTCTGAGCTTAGGATTGTGCCACCTAAGCCCAGAGACATTTTTTTTCCCAGCTCGCAATGTTCCCTCACTTATTTCTTGCTATGAAGCCACACAAGAAGGGATCATGAGGCAAACAAGTGGAGTAGTTCGGGCTGCCTGTGGCAAGGCCAGGGATCTTTCCCTGGGTCTGCTGGGCGTGCTGGCAAGGGGAACAAGGCTGAGAGTTGGTAATGCAGCTCTAGCTTTGCCCAGCACCAATTTCCTTCTCTCTCCCCCAATACCACAGTCCGGTGAGAGATTCCACACACATACTCTATCCTCCTGGAGTGAGGAGCTTGGCTCTGGCTAGCATCAGGAAGCTCTCTCTTCACCCGCAGGGCTCTAACGTCTCGAGGTGTCTTTGCTGAGCCTGCCATACCTGGTGCTAGCAATGGGCTGTGGCGTGTAAGAAATTTAATTATGTGAAGAGCTGCCAGCTCCCACAGAGCCCAGGGCTGAGGCCAGCACTGCAGCACTGCAAACGCAGCACTCCCCCTCACCCAGTGCAGCCCCTTTTGCCCTTGTCCCATTTCTTCACCCTCCTCCAGAGTCACCACCCTCCTCCTCACCCATGGACCCACTTCCTAAAGGGCAGAGGTCGACACAGATGCATGGAGAGGCCAAGTGACTGTACCTACCAAGCACAGCTCACTGAGACAGGTGGAAAACAACCACTCAAGCCCTCTCCTCCTCTTCAGCACAGCTTTAATCCAGGTTGGTCATTTCCAACCTCACCAGACCCTGGAAATTTAACTTCTGCCCCGCTCTCCCCTAAACAGGGCAGGGGAAATATCTATGGAGACAAGCGTGACCCCTGCCCTCTGCTCAGCCTCAGGCTCTGTGCCTTCTCCCTTCTTCTTGCATCCCCTTTTCCGAGACACTCCATCTACCAGTGGATAAAGCCCACAACGCAATACAAGGTGCAACCTTTCGTTGCCCTCCCTGACGGTGTCTCTCCCCTTTGTGTGACCATGGCAGGCAGAGGCCACCTTGGAGCCACACACCCACAGCCTTTCCCTCTGCTCCTGGCCCTTCAGCTGCAGGCAGCAATGGGCCTGAAGAAGAAGAAAAAAGGGCAGAAGAAATAACGGCAGAAGAATAACAGATGGCACAGAATAAACCATGGGAAATTCATGTCCTCTGAAGTTGCCGGCGAATAGGAAACACAGAGGAGCTGTTGTACTGCAGAGCAGCGTGAGATCTGCAGCTCGGCTGAACCCGCCAGCTTAGCCAAACACCAGAACCGCCGGGGACAAGACGGGGGCTTTTGTTAAAGCTTCCCTGGAGGGTATTAATCAAAAAGCTTGGAAGGCACATGATAAAACCAGTAAACGTTAGTCCACTCTTCTCAATACATGAAGCTGGGGCTGTACTCAAAGCTTGTGCCTTGAAAACATTTCTTTGTTCAGTTTCTGCTGAGATCGGACCCGATTATAAGTCCTCGCGTGCCATTATATGTATCTATTTTCTCTGAGAATAGAGATCTTCAGCAAATATTTACTCACAGAGCTCCTCTGCAGCTAACAGTACATCAGATGAATAAGAAAATGAACTGTATTATGCAAATACACTTCTCTATTTCCCCCTGCAACTTAGGGGAAATGGTTACTGTGCCTGTCTCAGGGCTTTGCAGCAGCCTGTAATATACCCAGCGTGGAGGAAAATGTTGGTAGCATAGAAAAAGGAAAGGACTTGGCAAGAAGAGGGATCTAAAAATTCAGTTAAAAGCTAGCAAGGAAGCCAGAAGCTCCTTCCTGAGATGATGGGCATATTAAAGAGCCAAAAGTCTCCTCGAAGAGACAAAAAGAAATTTAAAAAAAAAAAAAAAAAAAAAGAGACCAATTCCTCCCCAAAGACAGGACACAGGTAGAAAATACGCGGTGCAGGGAGTAGCTGTCAGCTGCAGCTGCTGCTGCATCTCAAGGTTGCAGCCGCCTGCAGCCCAGCGCTTACCTTGCGGAGCCGCGATGATCCGGGGGTTCACCTTGGAGCGCCCCGCAGCCCACGTGCCCAGCTGGCTGGCCCACAGGGCCACCGTGAAGAGGGCAGCAGGCCACCTCCTGCCCATTTCTACTTACTCAGGCGAGCAGAGATCATGAGCTTGTGAGGCTGACAGCTGCATCGACTGCCTTATACAAAGACTGGGCCAGCCAATGACTGAGGCAGAGGGCGGGACTACATTTAACTTCTTAGTTGAAGGCAAATCTCTTCCAGAACCCCCAAACCAGCTCCTTCCACGGACCGATGGGTCTTGGGCAGTTTGTATCCGCAGAATTTGTGGGGCTTTTTGGTCCTCCTTTCTCTTTTTTCTGCCCCCGCTTCCCCCTCCCCCTTCTCTAAGGGGAAGGTGGGAGCCTGGTGGCTTTGTTCACCTTCAGGCTCTGGAGGAAAGCTGCAGCCGTCCCAAGGCTCTCAAGAAGTTATCACAGAGACCCGCAAGAGGAACATTAAGGTTGATACGAACAAAATGAGAATGAAAACAGGCGCTTGTGAGGACACAGAAGACGCAACAGCACAGCGAGGGCACGGAGACCAACAACAAAGGATTGCAGCTCCCCGTTGCTTAACTAGGAGGTGGCGAGGCCAGAAAGACGCGCTCGGGCGTGGAGGCAGCAGGAGCAGAAGCCCCTGCTGTACCATCAGGAGGATGCAGCAAGGCTGCGGTGTGTCTTGTGTGCCAGCCCTCTTCCTGCCAGGGCTACAACAAGGTAATGGCCAAGGGCCACTCCTAGCGAGACAAAATGCTGCCCTAAAATTGTCATCATGAGACAGGAAGGCTGCAAGACAAATGCCAGAGACGTGACAACAACTCTGCGTCCCCTTTACCCCGTGTCACACCCCCTTCACCAGAACCAGTCAAACTCGCCTCGCAAAGTCACTTTGCCTTTGCCAAGCCTCCCAGTCCTCCCGGTTCCCTGTTGGGAGGGCTGACGATGGAGCTTTGTGAAGCGCCAGGAGGTTTGTTAACGAGGAGAGCAGGGCGTTATGAGCAAGGAAAGCGAGGTCGGACGTGACCAGAATAGGAGAGCCCCACGGGGAACTCGCAAGGATGAGAGAGGCAGCTGTGCTCTTTCAAGTTGGTATTGAAGCTAAAACCAGGAGTGAAGGAGATGAACAGCAGCAGGGCAAAGGGGGCATTTTGGAGGAAGAAAAAAAAAAAAAAGAACACACACACACACCCCCCCTGAAAAAAAAAAAAACCCAGAGTCTGCTAATGGTGAATTTTAAGGCCCCAGAGGAATTTCCAACCAGCTCTAAGTACGGGGTTTCATCTTTCTCTTCAAGCAAGTATCTGCTTGGGTAATTACAGTGAAATAACACACAGATCATGCTGGTTTTTTACTTCTGGACTTGGTGATTCCCAGCCTTGAACCATTTGTTATTTTGAACCATTGGCTCACCTCAAAACAACTGCCTATTCCCCTCCAGAGGCAGCTGTATTTCCCTGCCCCACAGCTCCCAGAGGTGCTAAACCCTGTTATCACCTGCTTTCTTGCAGAGAAGGCTTCCTGAAAAAAAACCTCCTCATTCATTACGACTTTTTCACGCAGGCAGGAGCAAAAAAGAAACTTGTTCATGAACCAACAGCCTAAGCTATACAACCAACCCATGCTGGTTCCATTATAAACAGGGGAGCTTAGCATGTTGCACTCACCCCAGATCCGGGCTGGGAGCTGCACACAGTATTATCTGCTTTGCCTTTTACGACATGAGGCAGCTGGTGGGCTGGGAAAGTGGCTTTCAACTCCCACTCTTGCCAAAGTTGCCAACTGGAAACACATAAGGGTTCTGATCAGAGAGGAACAAGGAGAGTTTCTGCCTTATTAGAACAGTAAATCCTTTGATTTTCCTTTTCCCTTACCCCTCTCACACAGCTGGGGATTCTGCAGGGTTTGCTTTTAGGGTTTTTTTTCCCCATGTACAGCTAAACACAACACTCCTGTGTATAAAATTCAGTTTCAAACTCCCCCAAGATTTTGCAAACATTCAGTTTTGGGCTCTTTCTACTTCAACACACAATCCCAATGCATTTTCTAGATCCACAAACATAACTGTATTGTCCTAGATTCAGATTGATGCTGTAGCACCTTTCACTAAGCAAGACGGCTTTCCCATGTGGGTACCAGAGCCTGGCCCAGGCTGCCCAGAGAGGTTGTGGAGTCTCCTTCTCTGGAGAGATTCCAAACCCTCCTGGACAATGCAATCCTGGGCCTCTTGCTCTGGGTGACCCTGCTGGAGCAGGAGGGTGAGCCGAAATGATCTCAGGCCCAGGAGATGAGCAGAGCTGATTTCAAGGTTTCTCCAACCCTGCACCAGTTTGCAGGAGGCGCTGGATACTGAACATTGCCCTGGATACAGGCAGACAGCTGCTATGCATCAAGTACACACATACCTGGCCAATGTACTTCTGTAAGAGAGTTTGTTTGCTCAGGACCTGCTCAGCCACATGCCTTGTCCGGAATGCAGACAAGAGCAAGCAGATTCTAGGGACAAATTCCCTGCTCAGCCCACTCCTGCAGAGGTTTCCGTCTGCTTCACTCGAGTATCAGAACTTCCACTGCGCAAATTATGTGCCGTTTTTTCCAGATCGTGCCGCTCCGTTCCAACACGGCTCAGAAGGCAGCTTCCCCCAAATATCTTGCAGAAATCATAAAGCACAGATTTTTTTTCCTTAAGAGGAGCAGTTTTATTCATCACTGCAGAGGAGGCTGGAATGTTTGCAGCTCACGCAGTTGGACTGCAATGATGAAACCTCTAGTTCCAGTTAGCAAGTATGAACCTAACAATGTCCTTTTACTAACCCCAGGTATGGAAGTGGCTCAGGGAACCATCCAGCAAGTGGGATGAGTCTGAATACAGACAGATCTTCCACGGCGAAAAAAAAACCAAACCAACATTCTTATCCTTCCAAAAGCCAGGCAAGTTCTTGTCTCTGTTGTGTCATTTCTTCCAGAAATGTGACAAGTGCATCTCGATCTCTAGCTCTTATCAACTTCATGACCTTTCTGAACACGGCACAAAGGGCTGAGGATGTTCACCAGGTCTATCATGCCACACATGGGTGTCCCTAGATGGGATGGGGAGACTGCACATGTTGACACGGAGCATGGGAAATCCTCTGCCTGGGCAGGTCCCCTAGTGTAGGGTGGGCCGATGTCCCACGAGGCTGCGGCACGAATACAAATGCCCTCTGCAGAGCTTTGGAAGAGCAGAGCTTCTGTTTCTTACACATTGTATTCTGCTTTTGGGAGCAAGTCGACTTATAAGGCTAGATTTTGAGGGGGAAAAAAGTGAAATTCCACTCGCTGTTTCTTTTGGCACTGACCTGCAGGTCTTCCAGTCCTCAGATGATAAAGTGAGGTGAGAATGAAGCAAAGCAGTTCATTTATCAGCCAAATGCTGCATTCTGCCTCCAACACACATGGATCCTCCCCCTGGATTCACATTCCTCGCGGACAGCTCCCACAACCTCTACCATTCCCTGCTAAAACCGGAGCCCTGCGATGGCCGTCCACCCTTCAGCCTCTCCAGGCACACGAGCAAGGCCGAGTCACGAACCCAGCTCATCTCGTCAACCCCAAACTACACCTCACCCTCTCTCTCGTTACAAACACCCCCTAGGCTGGCAAACACCCGGTGTCTTCACAAGCAGCACTGTCAATAGTGATTCAGTGAGAAGTCACCAAGAGCAGGAAAGGGGGTAGAACAGCTACACGTGGGTGACACAGCCTGCCAAGGATGCGCACACCCCTCAGACCAGGGTGGCAAAGGCTCTAGGCAGAGTGAATAAAATCCAGCACCAAGCTTTACCCAATTAAAAGAAAGTCAAACCAAGAAAGAACAGAAATAAATCGCTTTGCTGAGACTCATCTTCTGCACACCCCCCACGAGAGCTGCATATCGACGTATTAAAGCTGCCCAGCGTGGCAGCTGTCTCCCTGCGAGGGCCCAGCAGGTCAGGCTCTATTCTGCTTACCTGGAACTCCCACTGTTTCCTTTCTTGACCGCTGTGCTCCTGTGCTTCCTGGATTTGAGGGCAGCATTGCCATGTGCTGCAGAGCAGCCGCAGCGCTCTCCTGCAGGAATGACTATGTTTTAGCAGCGGGCAAAGCAGCCTCCTCAGCAATACCTGTTCCCTCTGAATAGCCCAAAGCAGGACCCAGCACCCACCATCTTATAACTAAGCTTTAATCCCCCTTTATCAGCTCCTTTAAACCCATAAAGTCCCCCTGATAACACACAAGTTAAGGCTTGCCCTCTGCAATATACTCTGCCATAATACGGGCAGAATTTAAGTTTACCTTTATCTCTAGAGAATCAAAGCAATTCACCTGGTCCCCAAGAAGCCACTTCCAACTGCTGCTGGGAAAAATGCCAACAGTCTCTGAGAAGCTGGCCAGGCACAGAAGATTAAGCAGAGGATGCTCAGGAAAGTAAACTATTTTAAAGATACTACATTGACCTTGTAGCATTTCAAGTACTTTCCAGCAGTGCTATCTGTCTCGCCAGGAAGGGAGAGACATCTAAGGAGTGATCTCCTGCTCCTCCTCCTTATTTTGGCCAAAAATTAGACCTCCTGCTAGCCAACCCCGGGCCAAATGAGGCAGAAGATAATTGTCTGCAGTTCAGCACCGTCCTTGGCTTGGAATTCAGAGCCTGCCTGGTGACACAAAGGCTCAGCACCACAGATGTGCCGGTTTCTCTTCCAGCGGGAGAGTGAGAACAGCTCAGGATCTCATCATTTGACTTGTTTTTTCCCTGTGACCTGTCAAAACTCTTGAAAGAGACACTGGCCTGGCCAGGGAAGAATTTTTCCTTCTTCCTGACTCCTCTCTGCCCTTCCTTGTGCAGGTTTCATGCCTGTCACCTGCTTCCTGGTTATTACGTGGCCAGGTTGCTCCCACATGGCTCATTTGGGAAACCGATTGCAGGAAGCCATAAGCGACCAGGTCACAGACTTTTGGGGAGGGGAGGAAAAGAAGAATTAAAAAAAATGATGTGGAGGAAGAATGAATGGACATGAACTCACACAACCAGATTGCAGCTGGCAGGATCGACAGGATGATTCAGTTGTGTGTAACTGAGGCTCCCTTTGGGATCTAAACATTTAATGCCAGGGAGCTACATCTCAGAAAGCAATCCAATGGAGACAGGACAGTCAGCTCTCCTTCCCTCCCCTGAAACTGGGGCACATGCAAAACAAACCCATTAACCCAAAAGTAAACAGTGTGGAGGCTGCTGTGCAGGATGCTGGGAGATTCCAGAGCTCTGCTGTTATTAGCAATCTTTTCTGATTTAGGGAGGTGAAGGGACAATTTTCTTCTCTAGCTCTTCTCACACTGTCACAGCCGTACCAGGTGGCCAAAAATTCAACCTCAGAGATTTACTAGGATCACCACCACCCCTGTAGAGTGTGCCATCCCAGCAGTACCTGTGTCACAGTCCCATGGCTGCACGTCATCTCCTCCATCCAGCTGCTCAACGCTCTTGTGGGTCATGGACCTGGAACCTGTGGCTAAACCACAGGGCTCCTGGTTGCAGAGTGGCATGAAGGCAACTAGGTTCTCTGGGTTTGAAGAGGAAAGAAAAGAAACAGTTATGTGGGATCTAGTAACAATTAACACTCCATACCTAGCTTGCAATGTCCCTAAACCCCAGACTGTGTGCTGGAAAAATCTATTAGAGACAGAACTTTCTCTGCTCACTCTGTTCTTAAGTTGTTCTGCAGCATCTGTTACTGGCCACTGCAAGAAGAAGGTGGGGCTCTGATCCTATGTAACACATTTGATGCGCACCCCTAGAGTGAAATTTCCTGTCTCTCCAGCTTCTCCCTCAACGTCAACACCTGAACTAAAGCACCCCGCTGAACAAGTGGACCACACTTTTAAGTCATCAAGGTATTTACTGCAGTGATGGTGAGGGGGAAACAATTGATTTTGGGACAACCATTCTGTGTGCTGGCAGCCTGGAACACTCAGAATTCTCCTAGAGAGACTGTGTGCTCAGAAACGCTGCCCTGATCTCTCCTGAAGAGAGCTGGGGTTTCTTTGGTTTGTTTTATTTCAAGTTTCCAGGCTCAGTACAAGAAGACTGGAGTCAGGAAGCTTCATGTTCAAAGCTGGTGGCCCAGCCATTGTCTTGACTTCAAAGGACGGATGGCGGGATGTTTACCTTCATCCCCATGAACTTTCCTTTTGTTTTCCATACTCTCAAACTCAAGCATCCTTGCGAGGCAGAACTAGAACTACAGGCATTACTATAAATCAAAGGATTATTCATAAGCACTGTGACTTATAAATATTAGAATCCTATAAATACAGACTATCCGGAAATCGGAATATTTTCATGACACTTCCAGTGTATTTTTGCTTTTGCCAAGTTAAAATAGAGTCAGTTGCCTCCAAACTGCACTGATTTATTGGGCTGTTCTCCAGTAAGCATCACATGGACTTTTAGCTGTGCAATGCACAGTTCCTTCAGAGGCAGCTTTGATGACTGAAGTCACAGAGCTCCCCTCTCATCACTTCCAAAGGAAAACGTTGATTCATGCTCGGAAGGGGACTGAGTCCCACTGGACACAGCCTGCTGGGAAGCTGCACTCTATCACTTGCCCTCATCTTTGGGCTCTCACCTTGTTCCTGATCGGTTGTCTCGGCATCAGTAAAACTCCTTCACGCTCAAACATTTGCCTGACAAAGAATAAGATCAAGATATCATTATTGACAAGGAAACCTCACCAGGCCCCGTTTCCCCCTCCCTACTTTGCCTGGCCCTCTCAGTGAGTGTTCAGCTCACTGCACCAGTGCAAAGCTAACTGGAGAAGAAAAAAAAGAAAATTATTGATGTGTTTCCTGGCACTTCAGCATTCCTCACAAGGACAAAGCTGAAAGCAGCCAGGAAACCACCAATTCCTTTGGAAAGAAAGCAAACCAATGGGCAAGGGCTCTGCCAAACAAGTTCCCTGCTGCTTCACAACACGGATGTATCCTGCTGGGCTGCCTGAGCAAATCCTGAGGGAGATGCTGAGCTGCTGCATCCTGCAGCACTGGAGAAAGTCACCTTCACTAAGCTTCTGAATGAATGTGCTAGAGGAGGCAAAGGGGGGCCAAGGTGTGGAGCCCCTCACTGTGCTGGGGAGATAAGAAGGATGTTCCCCCAGATCACTACAGCTGTCCATGGTGACCAGGGGCATTAGAGAATCATAGAATCGTTTTGCTTGGAAGAGACCTTTAAACTCATCAAATCCAACTGTTAACCCATCACTGCCAGGGCACCACTAGACTATGGCCCTCAGCACCACATCTCCACAGCCTGGAACCTCCCCAGGGATGGGGACTCTACCACTGCCCTGGGCAGCCTGAGCCAGGCCTGGACAGCCCTTGTGGGGAAGAAATTGTTCTTCGTGTCCAACCTAAACCTCCCCTGGTGCAACTTGAGGCTGTTTCCTTCTGCACTGCGATGGTTAACACTCTGGCTCCTGCCTATGTCTTTGTGGATGGAGCAACTCTGATTTCAAGGTGCTCTGCTACCTTGCCCAGATGGGGAACCAGTTCCTGTGCCAGGATCCTGCAAACAGGGGACACTTGGAACCTCTGTTTAGCTGGGGGAGCAAAGAAAAAACATTGATTCCAAAATACTGGAGACATGTAGTCTCCAACACTAAGCATTCCAAGTCAGAAATCAAAGCTGAAGAGCTCTAAACTTGTTGGTTTATGATTTGGATCTAACAAACCACCCAAGCACGCCCACACAAGATTGCATCTGCATGTAAATAATGAATACCTCAGACATCAACATCAGCTTCTGGGATAGGTCTTGCTGGTTGCGTTTACTTCACACAGGGAAAGGCTCCAGCATCATTGTGAAAGCAGAAGACAACGGAGGTGGGAGGTCTCACAGGCTGAGGTACTGCAGAGGCTCTCAGGGATGTGAAGCCTGGGAGATTCTGCTCTGCCTCCAGTTCAGCCTTTGGCTGGAAAAACACTGCTTTGCTCCTCGTGGAGACAGTCGGCTCAGGCCTGTCACAGGCAGAAAGAGCCAAGGCGGAAATGGCAAAAAAGCCATCAAGGCTCATGTGGGGAAGAGCCCAGATCTCAGAAACTCACCCTGATGATGTCCATGTGCTGGCACTGACCATCAAGGACCAGAACAAACAAGATTACCAAAAACACAGTACACACAGCTGTCACCATTCCTGCTGACAACACCTGCTGTCACCGCTTCCCTTGTCAGCTCCGCTACAGGCAAAGAAGGAACTGAACCAAAAATTTTCTCTTTGATGTCAGAACCAGAAAGTCCCTACCGAAAGCGCTTACGTCGGTGGACCGCAGCCTGACCTCCGCCTCTTCCACACGGTCAGCCAAGCACCACCCGGCCCGCTCCCGCAGCTGGTCAGGCCACAGATGCTTGGCTGGTGACCAGAGCGTGGTGGAGACTAGGCACACAGGCAGGATACAGATTAGCTGAGACCCGACAAGAACAGACGCACCTCTAACCCAAACATGGAAAGAGGAACCAAAGCTCACACACGAGGTGAAGGTGGAATGGTTTGGATTGAAGGCACCTTTCAAGGTCATCCAGTCCAACCCCCCTGCACTGAGCAGGGACATCTGCATCTAGAGCAGGTTGCTCAGAGCCCTGGCCGACCTCATCCGGAATGGTTCCAGGGATGAGGACTTGACCACTACAGCCCCAAAAGCCACATTTAGGCTCCTGACCCCAGGCAAAGGGCCTCTCCAAACAAGCAGGTGCCTCCTGCAGCCTACCCCTGGCAGAGGCTGTGTTGGCTGACCCATCTCTGCAGACAGAGCTGGCTGCCCGCAGCACTTTCATCTCGAAGCTGGGAGCTGAAGGCACTGGACCATTAGAGCAGCGAGGAAGGCAGCACTTCTTCCCTGGCTGCTGCAGAGCCAGTTCTGAGCATCTCCAAGCTTCCACTCTCCTACAAGAGCTCCTGCAGCACAGTTTCCCTTTCTCCTCCTCCTCCTCCATCCCCAGCCCTCTAGGTGCCAGGCAGAGCCTCTCTTTCCATCCCTGCAGCTCTAAATTTGCCTGGTTGCTGAGCACATCTATTCTAGGCAGCCAAAGGCAGGCGAGATGAGGGAAGCGAAGCGCACGCATCAGGCGCGTCGTGAACAGTGGCAGTGCCAAGTTCTTCTCTGCTACAGCCAGTTCAGAGAACGTGTCTGATCAGGAACTTCAAGCCAAGAGACACCATTTGTGAAAGAAATGGGAAAGAAGTTCTTTCCGTACAAAACATCCAGGTGATTCTCAATGATCTGAGGACACAGGGAGAAGCAAAAATAGTGATTACAACAGAAGAAACTGCTTCATACAAAATGCGGGTCAACCGAGGGATCAAATCAAGGTCAGGACAGCAAGAACACCATTTTGGGACACCAACAACTCCAAGATGGCCTAAGCTGAGGATTGATATGGTAGAGCAAAGCAAACCAGTTGCCCTGGTCCCAAAGCAAGCCCTGCTAGGGCTGGGAGAGCCTGCAAATGCTTTCCAGCTTTGGGCAGCAGCATCTGCAATACAGCTAATCCCCAGTTAGCCCAGAAGGTTGCAGGCTGACAGCAGGGAAGGGAGGGAAGGTGCTGTGTGCACACCACCCACTCCCCCAGCAAAGCAAGGGGTGAAGGCGCCAGGGATGGGAACAAACTAATCTGTTTTCATCCACATAAAAAAAGCCCACAGTTGTCGTCTGGCCTAGGCTCCCAAAGCGGGTAAGGAGGGCAGTGACCAGGCAGGGTGTAGCGAGTCAGCAAAGCCAGTTACATCCATCACATCTTATCTCCTACATATTGGAAAATAAAACCAGTCCCTCCCTCCTGAGAGGCTTAATTCTCTCGATGGGATTAAAGTCTATCAGCAGGCTACCCTGGAGAGAACAATCCGGCTTTTGCTGGGTGATAGCAGAGATCGTATCAGCAAGCGACGTGAGGAACTGGAGAGGAATTAGAGAAGAGCGCAGGCAGCGTTTTCTGCTTTTAGCTTCACTCATAATGCTTGGTGGCATTTCAGGTAAAGCAGCTCCCATTTTCATGCCTTGTTAATCTTGATGTTACAACAGGAGCAAAGCCAGGCCGAGCTCTGGTTTGGCTCCTTTCCGCTCCCGATGACTGCAGCTACAGGCAAACGCCTCCGATTGTCTTTGCAGCTCGGGTCTTGGGCACCTCAGCTGTTGAAAAACACTGACCAGAATAACATGTGGCAGAGACAAAATGCTTCTCCTACTGAGTCATTTGGCAGCACCTCACGCTCTTTGGACAAGCTCAAGGCTCGAAGCAACTGCCGAGTTTTTTTGTGCTGTGACACTGTGGTGGCTACAAAGTCCGCACCTCGGTCTAGTCAGCTCGCAGAGCTCTACCAGCCTCAACAGACACAGCTAAGTTCAAAGAGGTTTCTGCTAAGGAAAAGCATCACCGTGCTGGAGAAGATCTGTAGCATCAGTAGTTTTTGTATCAGACGCTGCCCTCTGAACAGAGACAGCTTTGCTCTGTCACGAGTGCCCTCTACTGAAATGACAACAGTCCTACAGCAGGCAAAGCCTTTCCTCCAGTTTCCTTCATGCAGTTCTGGAACACAACCTGGGACACAGCACAACCCAGACACCAGGCAAGTGAATACAGTCCATTTAATACAGTCAGACACAGAGGGACCACAACAGCAACACAAGAGAGACTGAGATGGGCAGGAATGAAACAACAGGCAGGAGAAAGCACCGACAGATCTAAGACTGTGGAACGTAGGGGCCACCTCTATCCAACACATGGAACCACTTCTTTCTCCATGCTGGACAAAGTTCTGAGGTTTCATCTCTGGTGGAGAGAAGAAGGCTGGAGAGAGGTGTCTGGAGCTGGAGGAGCTGCCCTCAAGTGTGGTCAGTGCTCTCAAACAGAAGCACCCTGCCCACCACCTGCAAGGAACAGAGCAGCCCCCACAATTGCTCCATGCTGGAAGCAAGAACCCCAGTGCAGAGAGTTTCAGGGCTAAGCCCCAGACCAAGGAACGTCATGGCTGCCTCAGGGCAACTCACCAGTCCAGCCTCTCCTGCCCAAAAAGCTAGGGAGCCCCACCAGCAAAGATGAGCTCCAAAGCAGCTTGAATGTCACCTCCAGTGGCCTGCAGGGCTCGGAGACTTAGCTCATCATCGTGTATGCCCATGTCTCGCAGCTGCTGAAGCTGGGGTTGCCACTGGCTCTACAGACAGGAAACAAAAGAAGCCAAGGGTAGGTGTGAGAGTCCAAGTAGAAACAAACCAACCTTCTCCACAGCCCGCTCCTCCATGCTGCTTTCTCCCATCTCTCTCAGCAATGCTGTTACTGATGTACAGTTACCACTGTACTCAGTAATGGTGAGGCTGCACCTTGAACAATGGGTGCAGTTTTGGGCCCCTCACTCCAAGAAGAACACTGAGGGGCTGGAGCATGTCCAGAGAAGGGCAGTGAAGCTGGGGAAGGGTCTAGAGCACAAGTCTTGGCAGGACCAGCTGAGGGACCTGGAGTTGTTCAGCCTGGGAAAAAGGAGGTTCAGGGAAGACCTCCTTGCTCTCAACAACTCCCTGAAAGGAGCTTGGAGCCAGCTGGGGTCAGTCTCTTCTCCCAAGGAAGAAGCACCAGGACAAGAAGAAAGGGCCTCAAGGTGCACCAAGGGAGGTTCAGGTTGGACACAAGGAACAATTTCTTCCCCACAATGGTCGTCATGGCCTGTCCCAGGCTGCCCAGGGCAGCGGTGGAGTCCCCATCCCTGGAGGGGTTTCCAAGTCATGGAGATGTGGTGCTGAAGGACACAGTGGTGCCCTGGCAGTGCTGGGTTAATGATTGGACTGGAAGATCTCTTCCAACCAAAACGATTCTATGATTCTGGCTCACAAGCGCAATGCTCAGTGTGCAAACACATCTTGAAAGCTCAAAATCTTGCTCCAAACTCCCCAAAGCCACTGTCCTACTTCCACCCAGTACTTTTGCACTGAGCCTCCTGTGAGAAGCTCTTTGACAGTGATGCCCCTTTCAGCTTAACATCCTGTCACAGCAGGCAGCTGGAGGAACCACCTCCACCCTGCACCACTCAATTGGATATGGGGCTGAAGGAAGAGGCTGTGACACTGACCTGCAGGCTGGGCTGCCCTGAGGCTTGTAGGGCATGCTGTAAGGCCTGGCTGAAGAGGTCATTGGTGATGGGTGTTCCTGACTGGACACTGGATGACATTGGGGAGGTCCCAGAGGAGTGACCCTAAGAGGAAAGAAGTTGTGTGTGGATCAGGAGAACACTCAAAGGAACCAGACCCAACATAGAGCAACATCTGCCGCTCTCCACCACAATGCCTCCACAAGCCCACATGGAGGACAATTCAGCCACAATCAAGGGCTTGCATGGAGTCAAGCACTGGTTTTACACCTCAGGAGGATCTCTCCCAGCTTCTGCACTGTCATTGTACCTGGGTACCAGGGGTGGGTGTGTGGGAGCTACTCTCTGGGGTGCTCGCCAGTGCCAGTGCAGTCGCCAGCTCGCTCTGGGTGATGGGCCGGGGTCCAGCGGCTCCAGCGTAGCCAAGGGAAGCTGGGCGGGAACCAGAAGTGCTGCTGGATGGTGTAGATCTTGCATTCTGCATGGAGAGAGGGGGAAAAAAAATAAATCAAATAACAAACAACACTTTTGACGTTGGTTTCAATGTCCCAGTAAAATCTGGCTGGTGTGCTCATTCTCAGGGATCCCTTTCCTACAATACTTGGAACTCAGAAGTGCAGAAAATAAAACAAAATAAACACCACAGAATGGGATGTGCCTTTTTCCACCAACTCTGCTATCAAAGCTGGGGAAATCAGCACTAAACCTTTTAATAGATCATCTGCCACCTTAAAAACAACATGTTATTAGCCTGTAACAAAACAATTAGCTGTTGACAGACACTTTTTTGGCCTAAATATGCCATTTCTCTTAAAAAATACTTTGTCCTTTGGAGAGGAAATCCTCCTTCTGTTAGAGAAGGGCAGGGATCAACACTCCAGTACTTCCTAACATGAAGAGCACACCACAATTGTCTCCACAATACCCCTAAAGCCAGAGCAGCTTGTGCGACTCACGAGATGGATGAAACAAGTTACACCCATATTGAAAGTCCCAAACAGCTCTTCTACCTGATGTGGCCACTTACCTGGTGGAAGTCATCTTCCTCATCAGAGAGACCTTCAAAGAGAAAGCCTCCTGCAAGAGAAAGGAGAATCATGCAGAGAACTGGGTGCTGGAAGGAATTAGGCACCAGATGAGCCACCTGTGGAGTTCTAAGCCATGGCCATGCAGACAGGCTCAGTCCCAACTAACACAGTCTCTGGTTAGGACAGAGGCCTCAGCACCAACAAGTTTATGTGCAGCAGGTCAGTAGAAGACAACAAAGGCTACAGCACTCTGCTACCAACAGCCGTTATTAAACAGGCTGTATTGGGAGAGGTGCCAAGGCCAAAGTGCCCCAGATGAGTCTCAGCGCAAAATACATCAAATCACAGTTCATTTTTCTAGCTCAGGAACACAAACCTCTTTTCCTTCCAGCCTCAGGGTGACTGTATCAGTGTAGAATCACAGACAGGTTTGGGTGAGAAAGGACCTTTCAAAGTCATCTTGTCCAACCCTCCTGCAAGGAGCAGGGACATCTGCAACTAGAGCAGGTTGCTCAGAGCCCCAGCCAACCTGATCTGGAATGGTTCCAGGGATGGGGCATCGACCACCTCTCTGGGCAACCATTTTTCAGGGTCTCACCACCCTCAGTGATAAAAAAAATTCTTCCTTCTCTGGTCTTAATCTCCCTCTTTTAGTTTAAAACCATCATCCCTTGTCCTGTCCCAAAAGGTCCTGCTCAGAAGTCTGTCCCCATCTTTCTGACAGGCCCCTTGAAGTACTGAAAGGCCACAGAAGGTCTCCCCAGAGTCTTCTCTTCTCCAGGCTGAACAACCCAAACTCCCTCAGCCTGGCCTCCCAGCAGAGGGGTTCCAGCCCTCCCAGCATTGCTGTGGCCTCCTCTGGCCCCGCTCCAACAGGTCCCTGTCTCTTCTGTGCTGGGGACTCCAGAACTGGACCCAGCACTGCAGAGGGGGTCTCACCAGAACGAAACAGCACAAATTTGCCTGCAAATCCCACAGCCCATCATTTCTGCAGGCTCCCTGCTCACCTGCCTGGCTGCCCGTACCTGGCATGTCGCGGTAGGAGCCAGAGGACATCCCTCTGGAGGACGTCTCTGGAGCTGGGAGCGGGGTGCTGCCAGCCACTGAGTGCAGCACAAGGATGATGGCGTTCACAAGAGCAGGGTGAGCCGGGATTAGGCTGGAGAGAAAAAAGGGAAGAATGAATCATGTACACAGGGAAACTAGGAAACCAGCAGCTCTGTGCTGGCAAAGAACTTCGTGCACAGCCATTCCCACTGGCTGCCCCAGCGCCATTGCCTTTGACCAGCAACAAACATCTCCACACGTTTCCATGCAGCTGAGGAAGATGAAGCTCCTTCTCAATCCCATGTTGACCCTCCCACTGTGCATGTGTCCCTTGTGCTCTCCTGGGAGCAGCTCTCTGCTGTCAGCAACCAGCTCCAGAGGTGAAGCTGTGACTTAGAAGTGACGACGACCCTGTCTTCCACTAAATTATCCTTTGGTCGAACCCAACAGTGGAGGCAGACATGTATCAAAGTATCAGCTCCCTCCTTCCTGCTCCTTAACCTCTGGCATAGTTATCTGTACTGGCAGGCAGGAGCAAAACACTCTCTCCTGCCCAGTCTCTCTAACAATGCAACAAAGGTGCTTAGTCACTGCACCAGTGCACATGAACTTACGTGTCCAGCATATTGGGGTCTGCAAACACCGAGAAGAGATCCTTGTCCTGCAGGACTCCTGGGAGGGACCAGGAAACGCGACGAGTAAGAGACGGGATATGAGAAACAGGAGCCAGTCAAATGAGAGCCGTGGGAAAAATCAAAATAATTGATTGTTTTTCAGGAACTGAGTCACTAGCAGACACTGTAAATACTCCATCATTGCTCTCTCTGAAGCCTTTTATGTCTTCCTGGAGAGATTATCCATCACAGCCACATACCCAAGGGTCAGGGCTTTCCCAGAACAGACAGCTCCACCCCAAGGGCAGGATCAAATCCAGCACCCAGCTGCCTCCAGCCAGGTTGTGACGGCATCTCACAATCCACCTGCCTCATAGCAACATGCCAAAAAGTCTACAGCATCCTAGGCCAGAACAAGCAAACTAGATTTAATGAATATTAATGTCAGGAATTAAACACATATTAACTTTATTTGGCTTTCCTCAGATCTTCTTGATCCCACCTGGACTCACCCAAAGCAACAGGGTCACTGCTGAGGCCAGGAGTAGCTACAATGATCTGATCCAACGACTCCTTGTTCCCCAGCATCTTAAAGACCTGACAGAGAAATCAGAGCAGCGTCACACAACATGGCTCCACCATGGGAATCTCTGAAGAGATAGAAGACAGGCAGAAGACAGACAGACAGAGAGCACAGTACAAAGTCCTGCTCACCGCGTCTCTGTAGGCAGGACTGCTGTGAAGGGCGGTGTGAAGGACCCGGAACTCCCGCACTGCCGCCACTTTATCCACAGGCTCTGAGGGAGGAAAAGTGACAGGACAAAAGACAGTTCTCCCTCTGTCAGCTTTACAAGGCGTTTTACACACTGGTGATTCTTTATCGCCCCCAAATTCAGCTAATCTGGAGAGGAAGGGCACAGACTAATGACTATGAATGTCTCAGCACAGTTACCAGGGCATAACAAGTAACGGCACTCGCAGCTTCTGGACATAGAAAAATTGAGAGATAGATTCTGCTACATGTACAAAGGAGCTGGATGAAAGTAACAACTATAACCCATCTTATTCTACAGCCAGGCAGAGCAGGAACACATATGAGCCTGCACATTCCTTGAGCTGAGTAACCAGTCATTTTGATCCCGAATCTCTGGAAACGCCCTAAAATTGCTCACAGTTAACTATTTGCCATTGACATGACGCAGTGGTAACTCCTGTTGTCTTCACCTCACCTGGTTTCTGATCGGGCTCAGGCCAGGACTTTCGCAGGACATGAACAGTGGAGCCAGACTGAATACCATAAAAATCAAGCGTCTGGTCATCCCGCAGCTTACGCCCACAGTAGATCAGATCTAGAAGAGAGGAATAGCTCAAGATATTCAGAAAGAGCCTGGGGTCCTTAAGTGAGAGGGGTTATTGCTCCACGTGTAGGTGCTTCATCTGGTCACAGAGCAGAGATTCAGGGAGGAAATCACGGAGCTGAGATTTGTAGAATGTCATTTTGCCACCTCCATTGGAAGGGCTGACCTCTCACAGCTCTCCTAAGGCACTTCACAGTGACACACCAGTGTTTACAAATCAGAAGGTTTCTTAACAATGGCACAAACATCACGAGAGCGCTGTGTTCTCAAGCGAATGTGGAGCAAGCCACCCACATCACAAGGTACTGAGATCACTGCTGCATAGCAGAGTCTCCAGAGAGTGCTTTGATCCCCTATATCCTGCTCTCTGGCTGCACCAAGTCTTCCCCCCAGCCCAACACCACAATGAGGAGTGTTGTCAAGGAGAGGAGGAGGGTGGTAGAGCTTCGACACGACCCACAGAGGCACCTACCGATGAGCTCAGGGTCTGGGACAGACTCCTGCAGTTTGCCGGTGATAAGCTGCTTGAGGTAGGAGATGCTGCACCCGCCGAGCGGACACTCGCCCAGCTCTGTCTCCGGCAAGCGCAAGATGGATTTGGGAGCCAGCGGCTGATCAGCCAGCTTCACCGCGATGTGCCACTCGGGCAGCGACATACCGGCCTTCTCGCAAAGCCCAGCCAAGCTAAGGCCCGCAGAGCTCTGGAAAGGGAGAAAAACAAACCCCAAGTGAGGCTCTTCATGAACCAGAGAAACACTTGTATCAACCCAAAGGCCTCACCCTCACCAGGAATCCCGCAGGGAAGCCACGCTTCCCAGGTCCCTACCTCAGCCCGAAGCGACAGGGAAGGCAGAGCCGCCCCCGCCGGGGACAAGGGGAAGCCAACGCGCGGCCCGCTTCTGCCGGGGGGGCCCTTCCCACGCCCAGCTCCCCGAAGGCCCGTTTCGCGGAGCGGAGCGAGGGGTCCCAGCAGCGACAGCTCCGCTCACACCCCACAGCCCCCGGCCCGTGACACCCCCCCATTACCTACACCACCCGGCTCCGCCGGAAGCGGAAGCGCTGCCTGGCCGCGCGAGGCACCCTGGGAAACGGAGTCCGCCAGGAGAAGGCGAAGCGGCGCCGAGGCGGGACGGCTGGCGGTTGGCTGGCTCCTTGCCCTGACACAGCGGGACGAGCCAATAGGCGGCCGCCGGAGGGTTTAAAGGCAGAACTGCGGTGGGCGGGGCTTCATTAAGGGGCTGCCCCCCTTCCCCCAGCCTGTCCCCTGAACCAGGGGCCCCTGCAGGACGTTCCCCCCCTCCTCCACCCCCAGAGCAGGGGGGGAACCCGGTCCCCCCGGCGCCATCCACTGCTTGACCTCAGCGCTCCCAAAAAAGGAGAGGTCCCTGCCACCACTTCTTCAGCCACCCAAACCCATGCCAAGGCACCAACTTTTTCTGACGAGAAGAGCTGTTTGCATTCTAAAAAAACGCGAGTTACCATGAAAGTACAGAGCTGCTGCGAGAGCCGCATACCAGCCAAGTTGCCAGCACTAACAGTCCTTAAAATGGTCTGTGCAGCACCAGGCAGCTTTA
>WTSP01012568.1:0-14657 GCA_025331215.1 Actenoides lindsayi | reverse complement strand
CCAAACCTAACCCAAACCTAACCCAAACCTAACCCAAACCTAACCCAAACCTAACCCAAACCTAACCCAAACCTAACCCAAACCTAACGTGTTCTCTTCAGCACACAGGCACCAGGGTGGGTGTGTTCTCATGTACACTAATGCTGATATGTATGAATTATTCACGTGCACATGAACACAGATCAATCGGGCAGAAGATCGGTTTCAAGTAAGTACAGAAATATGTTAGTTAATGCTGAGCTCGAGTTCGTAGCACGGCACGGAGAGTAACTCATCTCGGACCTGCCCACTGCACTCACCTGATACCACAGAAAAAACCAGCTACAGTGCCTGCAATTTATAAATGGTTGAAGAACAATGTGCACAAAATCAATTAAGCAAATACCACTGTGCTCCCAAAATGAGTTCGTGTATTTACAAAATGCCTTTTCTGCACACTTGCAGCACGGTGCATTCTGAAGTGCACTTCCCATGCTCGACACGGTCCCCGTATCCGATGGAAGGAGCAGAGCCCTGGCAGGATGGCCACGCTGCAGTACTGAGCTACAATACCCTTCCCACACACAGACCAGCACCAACCCACGCGGGACTGGAACTTTCAGCCAGGCTGCACTGCTGTCCTAACACATCCTACGAGCAAAAGCTTTCAGAGAAAGGCAGTACCCTAAGTAAATTCTTTATCAATTCAAGGCAACGTAACTTCTGCCTAAATCCAAGCACAGCATCACTAGCCTAATCATTTGTACATGTTACGATGTCACTATTTCTTCTATATTAAGACAGCATGTCTTTTAAGACACTAAATCAATGTGTTTAGTTTTATTTTGAAAAGTAACCACCAAACCCCAGAATTACTTTCAAGATTGTGTCTTAATAGTTTAGGTTTTAATACATTCTGCTTCCTACCTCAGCATGTTTTAGCAAGACACTTTAGACAGCAGGAAACTGAACACTTGTATGTGAAAATGAAACAGAAATGCTGTAAAACTGCTCTGGCTTCAACTTCCAGACAGTAACAAGGTGTGTGGGGGGGAAACACCGGTGAAATTAAGCAAATACAGAAGTGAAGATTTTTCTTTTGTTTCTCTTGTGTGGTTTGCAACACGGTATTTCACAGGGGTGTTTTCCACCAGCCCTGATCTCAGCGATCAAAGTCTCCCGGCTGCAGTGTGAGAAAGGCGTTGAGAAGGCAGGGTCTGTTCTGGACAGCGCGTGCCGATCGGGGTTAACGGGGCACGGCCCACGTGCAGCAGGGACAGCACAGGTACAGCTCAGCCTGTCTGATCTTCTACAGCAGCCACCAGACAGCTGCTACATGACAGACACGCTCTTCGCTACTATCACAAGGGAGGAGGTCACGCTTAGAGCTCCACAGCGAGCCTTCTGGCTCGGCAAGCTTTTCCTGACTTCAGCAAAACAGGTCACAATTGTTAAGCAGGACCTGAAACATCACAATCTCTTAATTTATCACACTTTCCAGAACGCTCTAGAAATCCCAGCGATCCATTTTGCACAAAGCAATGCATTTTCAGAGCTCACACTCCTACCCCGTGCATCTCACCTAGACACAACCCCAGCAACAGCCAGCATTGCACCTGAGCAGACCTTGCAGCAACGACAGCCTTGTTTCCAGTTGAGAAGGCACTTCCTTAGCTCCTCTGGCAAAGGGAAATGTTGATGCCCCAATCTGATCTTATTTCTTCAAAGAACTATGAAGCTAAGTTGCTCTCTCTTTTGGCTATGAGACTGTACAAAGTTTCCAAAACTTCCCTACTAACCACTGCAGTTCATGATTAGCCTTTCCAACATTCCCTCAACCAACTAATTAGAAGTACTGGCCTAAAAATGACTCAAAGAGGATGAGTGGAGGAGTCATTGCTGCAAGAGGACTCTTCCAGATGCGAGAACACACGAGACAAGGTATCAAAGAGGCAGGTCCCATAGACAGATTAAATACCACAAGCACGGGAGTTCCCAAATCCACCAGATGAAACAAAACACATCCCTGAAGTATGCACAAAGCAAGCTCCCACAGTTCATTATGTGATGAAAAAATACCGATGAGCATCAGTCTTCGGCAGATGTATTGTAGAAACCCTGTTAGAGAAGCCCATCAGGCACCTAGAACAGGGTTTCTCAAGTTCAATTCAAACCAAGCTTTATGAAAAAGGTTCTGAGACTTCATTTGCACAGTCCTGCCACAAAGTGAAAGCTGTTGTAAGTGTTGGGTATTTACTCATTAGTTTCAGTATTTTGTAGTTTAGTTCTCTTTTGCAAGAGTGTAAAGATTCTTAATTATTAGTATTCCTTTCAACCTGCACTCTGGCTGCCACCTTATATTACCTGCAAGGAGGGCTCCAAGCTGAGAACAACTGGTTCAAGTTATGTCATTTATTCTGAGACTCTCCATCAGGATCATCATCTTCTGGAAGATTTAACATTCCTAAATGCTACCACTGTAAACAGTCTGGACTGAGGTGCAAAGGATGTGAACCAAACCCCTAGAAGGAGCTTGTGGGTATCTACTTATGACAGCAAATGAAGTTCTGCAGAATTCGTGCGCGTGTTTGTTGGAACAGCAAGACTCCCACTGCAGCACAGCCTGGAAGCATGGGCATTCTCTGCTGTTTAGAAAAAATTTGGAACAACTGGACAGGAAAAAGAAAAGGAAGAAACATTACTTGCAAACAAGAAGAGAGGTAAATTCAGCTTCCCCCACCCACCTTCCACAAAAACATCAAGTATTTTCTTTCATAAATAATTGCAATAGGATGCCGTAGAGGTTTCTAAGCAAACAATAGCTAGATTGTGTAATGTTTTGCCCTAGGCAGGGCCCAGGGGGAGGGGGACACAAAGGCTGGCTTTCAGGGCTTGGGGCCTCTTGCTCCTGCTCTGCTCCCTTCCTACTCCTTCTCCTTCCCAGGCCATCGCTCCGCTGGGACTCTGGAGCGGCAGCCATCGGAGAGCTTCTGCTAAAATAAAAAAGCCAAAACAAACAAACAAAAGCTCATTATAAAGCCCCTCAGGCCGTGCCCCAGACCTCACACGAAGCGGTGCTTCCTATTTCCCCAGAAGGGGACCCTGCGTGAGGGCCGCGGGATGGGTCTGGGGGGGCTGCTGCCTTGTAACGGCCATCACCACGCACCCGCTTCTGCACATCTGCCCCGGCATCCTGCTCTCCCGGCTGCCCGAGTGGCCTCTGAGCAAGTGCAGCCTCTTGCTGTTTTGAAGATAAAAGCTGTCTAAGGGCAGGCACTACAGGCTAGGCAGGGCTGTTCCGTGGATATTAAAAGAAAACAAAGAAAAGACCTTTTCTGCCTACAAGGTGTTTCGAAAGAGTCACCCCTTTGAGTTGGGAAACCTGAGAGCTGTAATTCCCGGACTGATTCACCTTCCTCCTTCAAGTCAGGAATTAGAAAACAACCCGCCCCAGCAACATCAAAGGAGCACCAGTGCTCCCCAGTACCCAGCCAGCCATGGCGGGCACTCCTGCCCGCCTTTCATGTTCCAGACAGTGTCGTCGGTACACAGCTACAGGTCCTGGGGTTCTGGGCAAAACACCTCTTCCAAACAGATTATTCAGCTGGTATCCCACCTCCTAGATAAGCACATGCAAATATTTTATATATACAATCTATATATATATATATATGTCAGGCGCATGAGGAAGTACTCAGGCTAGAAGTGCAAGGCAGAGGAACAGGAGTGCTCAACCCTGCCTGAACTATACATTAATTCTTACTCCCAGCAGCCCATACTAGTACCAGCTCAGCAAGGTCATCTCCCCATAGCAACATTTACCACAGTATATACTATTTATATATAACATAGCATATATTCTTCTTTGTAAATCAAGTATCATACTGTTAGGTCAGATATGAGATGAAATAGTTCTTGTTCCGTGTAAGAAAATAAAGCAGAGTACAAGAGGCCAGTCACAAGAGCTCAGATAGTTACGTCGAGTTTGCACTAAATCAGGTTATTTTGGTTTTTGAAGTGCTTCAAAAAGACTGCAATAAATGCATCAGTGCAGGTAAACTAATCAGAACTATACTTCAAAACACCCACCACACTAAGCATAAAAAACCCCAGACAGGTGCTGGCCACAGCAATTAAACCAAAGTTATGACAAATTTATGCAAAATGCCTGCTTCAAAACTTGCAGGGGAGAAAAAAAAACAAAACACCACACACAAACAAATACAAAATAAAGATGTACGATCGAAAAACCCAAATCTTACCAGATGCATCTACAGAGGGAGAACCTGCCTGGTTTTGTAAAGGCTAAGGCATAAAGAGGCACACAGAAAATGGGAAAAAGCTAATGGAGCAAAACCACCTTACACTGACCTTACCTGGTCATGCTTTCAAAAACATGCTTTGAGACATAGCAGTGTATTTGAAAAACATTCTCCTTTTCTGCAGGAGGAGAATTTCTTTCAGTCACTCAACAGCCCCAGAGCACACCCGAGCATCCAAAGGCTGAAGGGTCGCTCCCTGCCCCACATCAGAGGTATCTGGCATCAGCTCTTGTGCACTCCTCATCACTCTGCAGATCCTTCAACTCCATCCAGCACCTGCCCACTTCATGACAATAACATGATGTGTTCAGAGTTTGGATGCCCATGCCAAGTAAACAGTGAATCAACCAAACTTCACTAAGGTATTTAATAAATAAATAAGTTCTCTACCAAAGTGCCTTTTCTTTGTCAGAAATATTTCCCCTGGCACTCTACATATATATGTCTATTTTTAACTTCAGCCTCATTACTGATAATTTGCAGAGATTTAAACCACCACCCATCAACTAAGCACTAACATGTTTCCACAAAACACACGTGGAAGAGCTCAGTTTGGGGTTACAGTGATTTTACATGTGACCCTTTTCTCAGGTAACAGAAAATTCTGTCTAAAGTTCAAACATTTACAAATAGATTTGACAAACACAATAATATCACGGATACATTACTCGGGGTAAAAATGCTGGATAAAAAATTATGTTTCTCAATGTAAGTAAACAAATTAGTCCAAAACTGCTTTAGAAACTCATTCCCATAGCTCAGTCACACCTCCTGCTGACACAGAGTGTAGACAGAAGCACCTTCCACTGTAACCTCCAAAGCCAGTCTTCACCAACACAGCGTCCTGCACCAAGATCCACATTTCTACAAATGTGGCCATTAAAGTTCTAGTGAGCCTGGGAGAAGCACCCACTTTTCCAATTAACAACATGCTTAGTAGGAAGAACGATTTTTGTTAGAGACTTCTCATTATAGCCGGAAAAAAAATGACATCTTATTTTAGAAATTACAAAATTCTTATTTCTGACATGAAATATTTCTGAAGCCAAACTCTCATGCTCACAGGTAGGCAACTTATCAGTAGAATCAAAGAGAAACCAAAACATAAATTAGAATTTACATATAGAATAGAAATACAGTGGTTGCTCATGACTCATAAAACCTCCACACTATTGATCCTGTGTATTTTCAATGCAAAAGATGCTGATTTCCTACGAAAACCATGAAAGCCATCATCCTGATCTCCACATGAGTTCAGCATCTACTGATTGTCTCTTGCATTCTTTTATTTGGGGTCTTTTTGTTGGGATTTGTTTGGTTGTTTGTTTGGTTTTTTTTTATATTACTGCCAATTAAACACAGTTACCTCAGAAGTAATGACGTCATTTACCAACCACACCATCTCAAAATGCAACTAGAAGTTCAAGGCTTTCAGGCAAATGTTATCTTTACACTCTGAGGAAACAGCACAAAGTAGAAATGCTTCACACATCAGGGCCCCAATTATGAATTGCATAAAAAGATACAGGTGTGCAAGGGGGAAAGAAATTGTTTATTTCTGATATATTTTATAAAAGCATCTTGGAAAAGATTGACTGCACTTCAAACAGCTGACAAAGGAAACCTCCACAAATTAACAACGAAGCAGATCCCTCTCTACATTTCTACCTATTCCCACCACTTTTTAACATGTGCATTACACTTTAAAACACATCCCTGAAAATCGTGAGGGCTTTAAGAAAAGCATTTAGTTCACAGAATATTTTGTTTGTAATACTAAACCTCATACTTCCTAAAAACCTTCATCCAGAGGCCTGTACTCTTTAGACACGTATTTAAACCGTACTATTTCAAACGGTGCTCTTCCGATGCGAGGCACACCTTCCTCCACCTCTGCTCAGCACAGCGATTCCATCCTTTCAACGAACGGCTAAACGTGTTCTTTTCTGGACTAGTGGGAGTCTGGGCTTTACAAGGCATCTTATCGTGAGAACAGGCACTCTCAAGATTCCCAAACCCAATTTCTAAACCAAAAAGATTCAGATATGTATCTCAGCATTTGCAATGCTTATCTGCTAGCTGCTCCTCTCTTCATTTTATGCCTTGATGTTCTGTAGGCCTCCACAATGAATGTTTGCCTAAACTCTAAGGAGAATTTCATGGTTATGCAAGTTAAAGTTCCTCCACACACAGAGGTAACTCAGAGGGATATCTCCAGCGTTGTGCTGGAGAACCCCGAAGTGACATTTTCCCTTCTTCACCTGGGGTGCAGCCGCTTGACAACGCTGACAAGCACTTCCTACACATCTGCATGACCAGTGTTGTGGTCTCCACCAAGTTTGCCCTTAACTCACATGAGCAAATTGCCAGAAAAGGAGGTAATTTTCCTTTGCAACTACACTTTTTGGTTTGACTAGTTAAGAGCTAACTACTTGGCACGCTTTATTTGTGTGATCTTGTAGGATGAGCTCCTTACTTACAGAGCAAAGAGCTTCACACCGTTCTCACTCAAGAACAGGCCCTTCCATAGTGTTGTTTGACCTCACAACTTTCTCTTTCCCTCATCGTCCTTGTGTTTTTCTGACTCACCACATTTTGCTTTACTAACACAACCCCTGATTTCCAACAGCAAGACAGAGTATTTAGCCCGGGTCAGGCTCATCTGCCTGGAAACCCCGTACTGCAAGGCAAGGCAGGATTTCATAGTTACATAACATTATGCTCTTCTTCAGAGGCAGGTATCTTGGTAATAAAAACACTTGGGGTACAAAGCCAGGCAGACAGTGCAGCAGCTCCCAGCTCCTCTGCAATACAAGCTACATTCTGTGCAAGTCTGGCAGGCAACCCCAAGGTTTTCAAACCACTTCAGCCCCACAAATACAGTGCCAGCTGGGAGAGGGCAGATCGCATGTTTAAGCTTTATAACGAAGTGAGAAGGTAAGATACAGCAACTTCTGCAAAACACCTCCTAATGACAGCCCACACAGCCATTACAGAGGCCAAACATATCAGCTTCCCACTCAGCAAAGCTGCCAGAACTCAACTCAAAGCAAAATTTATATAAACGGAACAAACAGTATCAGATTCAGCTATCACTCGGGACTGCTGCATTTTGAGAGCAAGTAAACCAAAGGATTTGGAATTGCCAGAAGAAGGGGGGAAATGTCCCTTCCCACCCTATCAAACAGAACAATCCTTCTGTCTGTTACCCCAGTTTGAAACTTCTCCACACCTGAAAGGAACTCAGCAGCCATAGAGACTTGCAGCATTTAAAACCAGTAGTTTCTTACCCTAAAAACAAATCAAAGCACGTAACTGAATGCTCACACAGGGAGAGCATCCTGGAAACACGCTGCCCTTCCGAGTTCAAACCAAACCCTTAGGATGACAATAAGCACATCGCATTGTCTCCCTGACTGGCACCTTAGAGTCACCTGGAAGTTCTCAAGTGTTATGTACAGCAGTCGCTCACTCTCAGGGTTTCTAAAATTTGAGATCGGGAAAGAGAAGTTTCTATGAGCATGAAAATAGGTTGCTTATACATTGGAGGTTAGTCAGATGGAAAAGTCTGGCACATCTAAATGTAGTTAGGTTGTTTTTTTTTTTCTTTTTGAGGAAGGGACAAGCTTGCAGAACTTAAAATTTCCAGTACTTTGCTCTTAAATTTTACATGATACTGCTGGAGTCAGCAAGTTAGATCAACACAAGTCTTCTACCCGAAATACACAGAAAGATACCAGGATGAAATCGAGGGTGGTGCAAATACAAACAAATGCTCCATGAATAAAAGCGTTACGTAAGAGCCAGCTTCTCCCTTCAGTACTTTCAAGAAATTTCTAAGAGAATTTGCAGAGTTAAAGATAAGGGCCAGAAGAGAGATAACAGATGGCAATGGAAGGAAAACAGCATGTAATAACTTGATACAGTACACGCAGTACTCTAGTACATTAGAAGAAATCCAGAGACAACTTCCACGTGCGTGTTGCTTGCTTCCCTATTTATGAAGTAGATTCACCAAGGGGTCATCCCATAATATTTAGGTTTGTATCTACCGGTCCGTTTTAGCACCGAGAAGCATATTACTCAGATCCCATCATCCAGACCTTGGTTGGTTTTTACACAGAGGCAGCATCCTAAGCTTTACTCAAGTCACTACTTTTAGTGACAGAGATGGAGTCAACTAACTGGCACGAAGGAAATTCTGGTTACTGTGTTGGTTTAAGATCTCGGAGGCTGCGTGTTTAGAGTCTGAGCCTCACTCCAATTCCCTCTCTCCGCCAGCTGATGTACACAGGTATAATGCCTACTAAACTTTTATTTACTTCAAAGTTTCCAGAAACAATCAAGATACTTTATTATTTCCAAAACTCTTCAACCACTTGGAGGTCTGGCGGTAACAGCTCCTGAGCTGGGTGTCTCAGCCAAATCACGCACCTCAGAACCTTCCCGAGGGGCCAGGCCCTGTACGGAGAGACTCAGCAGCTCTGCTTCAACATCACCTTGCCACCAGCCTGGGCTTCTCAGCCCACGCAGAATCCATGCCAACAAAAGCTATGCCTGCAGCAAGAGACACCTACACTACTAACACTGCACTTGCAAATGTCCGACGGTTTACACTTCTCGTTTCTGCGGGGTTGGTTGGGGAGATTTGATGGGGTTTTTTGTTGATTTGCTTGTTTTTTTCCAAGGCTGCACTTCAGAGCTCTATGTTTTCTAGAAGTAGCAGACAGCCTCCCAGACCTGCCAAGCAACCAAAATGTCACTGGTCAACAAGCTTCTCTGCTATCACCACCATCACCATTTATTTGTTTTGCTTGGAGTTCCCAGGCTACAAGCCAAGGCTTTCCCAGGCAATGCATTGCCACCGAGGGAAGCTTGACCATCCTGTATTCTTCTTTACGTTACCAGCCTCATTGCTCTGGTAGAAGCACTGCTGAAAAACAGAGTTCACTCCAAGGGAAGAGGTCAGACAATCACAGCAGGCACCCACAGTGTCTCTCCCTGGACTCCCATAGCTGGTAGTTCCAGAGCCAGAGGCACACAGCAGCCACCCTGAAAGCCAGCAGTGAGCAATGACAAGGGGGGGGGATTTAAAAAGGGAGAAAAAGAGCATGTCTTGATCCATGCAGCAGCATTACAGGAGTACAGAAGGAAAATGGAACAGGTCTGAACGTGCACCTGGAGAGCTGAAACATGAGGGTATTCTGCAGCCCCACGGCAGGGACAGCAACATGCGCACGGGGCAAAGCTGCTCGCTGTGCGCTGCGTGCGTTCCGGTTGGGGAGGAGAAGACATGCAAGGGAGGCAGAACCACCACAAACTCGCTGAAAACAAAATTCATCTATTTCTAAACAAGGACTCCTTCAAGACCGTGTTACAGGAGCAAATGCCTAAACAGTACTGAAAAACTACGTGAACTGTACAATCCAAGGCTGCCAAGGCGTTCTGTGCTGCCCTTCCCACGAGCCTGCTTCATAGAGTTTAGTCTTTCAGCAAAGTCAGGGTGCTCAAATTATGATAAAAGACTTTCATCCCTGGCCATGAGATGTCAAGTTCCCAGTACAGAGTTATGATGATTTGAGAAGGACGAACTGCAAGGTTATCGTAGACGGGGCCAGTTTTAACCAAAGCAAGCCACCCCCAATGGTAGGCAACCCCAGTTCTGACCCACACCCAAGCCCATCTTTTTTTATTGGTGGAGAACACAGGGGCTTGGAGATGAGTTACAGGAATGTAAAACACAAAAACAACAAAACCCAAATAAAAAAAACCCAAAACAAACAAAACCAAAATCCAAATCACTCACAGCACCACAAGTCACATAAGCAAATGATGTCCAGCCCCACCAGCTCCCAGCAGACACAACACGGTCTGTCTATACTTCCATATGACCAGAGGCCATGGAGGCATCTCCCACGAGCAGCCAAGCCAGCACCTCCTGAACTGCACTTGGCCTTCCCAAGGTCTCTTCAAGAAGCTCTCTGGGCTATGTGGTGCAACTCAAGCTGCTGTACAGGACCTGCTCTTAAATAAATATATATGCATGCAGTTATTTAAGAATCTCTGAATACAATGCCAGCCATTTCTTGTGTTTATTATGTTTCTGTTCAACCAGCTGCACACAGACATACTTGGTAAAAAGTACAGCTGTGTAGAAATCCCATTAAGGAGAACAGTTACATTTTCAATTGCCTCCGAGGCAAAGATTCCAGCATGAAAAACCCCACAGAAATGCCACGCTTCGCTTTGGTGCTGGGTTCTGGTGTTTTGCTTTGGTTTGTTTGGGTTTTTTCTAATCTGTTTGAAAAAGCACTCAAGTCAGTGGCAACAAAAAAATTCCTGCAGTAGCTTAGGATCAACTAAACCCCGGAACAATCCACAATAACATCACACGGTATCACCTTATTTATCAGCCCATAGCTGCTGAACCACAGATAAAAAATTCTGCCCCAGACATAAATAAGCGAGGGCAAATTTACGTCATGCAAAGAAAGCTCTGCGATGAAAGAAATCAGTGAGACAAACAAGAGATGCAGATAACACCTTCTTTACGTTCAAAAGAGAAAACATTCTGGAAGCATTGCAGTAAGCGTGTACGCTGCAGGAGAAAGAATTCACATGGAGATCACAGGAGTGCTGTAAAAGCAGACACGGGCAAGATGCACGAGGACAGAGTTTCTTCTGAAACGTGTAAACTGAATCTCTGTTATGCTGAAGCTGCTCGAATGGAAATCACCTAACTAGCACAAAATAGAGGCTTAGCTCATACTAGATAGAAAGATTAGAAAATCTGGGATTTCCCCCATCTCCTTTCAGTCTTCATTTAGTCTACATTGGCAACAGATGAATTTAATTTCAATAAAAGATAACCACGAAATAAAATTACATTTTCCGCATAACAAAAATAACTGACAATTTCTATGGCCTTGTTTGTTTAATAATATATTAATATGAGGAAACTAAGAGGTATTTTCCTTCTTTGTTTCAGTCCAGTTTCACTAAAGAGCTTATAAAACCCCCAAAGAACATGTCTGAAACTGCAAAGCCACAAACACATCCCTCCCCACTTCCCTTCCCAAATGCTAGTCCCTAATGTGCAGCTAGGTAACTCTCAGAATGGGAGAAAGCAGTTTTATTAGCAGAGGGCTCAGAATTGGAGGGCAACCACTGAACACTGCCTGGAGCTAAACCTCTGAAGTTCCTGGTTGGCGAAGCGTGCCCGCCTTTGATCGGGGGAGCTCAGAGGCCGCTTATTTAACCTCGTCAGGAAGAGCTCACTTAACACGGTGCAGGATGAGCTCTTTCCTACACTTTCTTCAAGAGTTTTTAGAAAACTGGCACACTGACAGGCTTTGCACATTTCCAAATATTAAAAATAGCTAGGCAAGAATTTACAAGTAGCAATATCACCGACGACAATTCACAAATCATCTACCTCCGAGCTGCGGGGTTTTTTCTGGTGCACAAGAGATCACAAGTTCCAGCATCAAGGATATCTCCTGAACTGCACCAGTAAGCCAACAGCCTCACAAAATATTTCGGTGTTGGGTGCTTGGTTGAGTCTTCTACCAATAGAAGTGATACCCAACTGCAGAGCGAGACAAACTGAGAAGGTCCTTCCAGAAAAGAAACCCAAAGCGTTCCAGTATCTTCCTTGTTTATAGAAAACTTAAAAACTGGCCCCAAAAACTCCCTGAAACATTTAGAGCAGGATTTTGCAGGCGCCTGTGCACCACTTTGGTGGGGGTCACATTAAACACATCTGCAGCCTACACTCACAAGGAAGGAAAGTGTTGATTTGGTTGACTTTCAGGGGGAGGAAAAAAAAGGCAAATGAGACTATCTACAAGCTGCAACAGAAGAACAGCCAAGTCTGCCTGGTTCTACCACTCAAATGCTTCCTGTCTGCTGAGTCTTCAAGAAGCAACTCCTATGCCCATACTACACCCCAAGTACTTAATTCTTTACATGAAAACTGATTCTTGCACTACAGTCCATTATTTGTGTATTGCTCATCATCAGAAAACTAACATAATCTGCAGATATCTTTCGTAGCAACTTGAAGTCTCATTCCAATCGCTCTTAGCCAGCCCTTCACAGCCCACAAGCCTCTCAAGTCATCTCAGCTTACTCATCCCTCAAGGCTTTTCTTCAGAGCTTAAGTCTACATTAATGGATATGAGTCACAAAGGCCCTCAAGTCCAGCACCAAGAAGGATATGGATCTCAGGGAACCAGATTACCTAGTCTGGTATCATTAGAAGTTTATTACTAGTTGCTTTGGTATCTCAAGAATGAAAGGTGGCCTGGCCAGATTTTGCTCTGAGGAGACCTCTACTCAACTCTTATCTGCACAACTATTGACGTTTCTGCCTTCCCCTCGCTTCACCATGTCAGCCATCAGCATTTGGAGCTGCTCCACAGCACATTCAACCAAGAGTTAGTTCAGCATTTCTCCCTGAAATGTAAAATGCCTACCCAGTTTTAACATTATTTCAGAATCATCACATTAACAGGGGAAAAAAGGAGGATGAACCTCCCCTCCGCCCCAGGACAATTCACTCCCACTGGATATAACTCCCAAAGGATCACATTAAAAAAAAAACCCACAGGAAATTAGTTTCCCTCAGCATATTTCCCAACCTTTTCATCAGTTTCCCATAACTGGCCAAATAAGCCTTTTAAAGAGTCTGTCTGAAGTCACAGGCCAGTTTGGAGATCACTGTTCTTTACTGGGATTTCCCTTACTGGAAAATCTGTCCCCTCACACGTATTAGGCACAGCAGAATTCACACACTTTTCAATGCCTCCTAGGAAATCATCATTTACTTCACACAAGGCTAAATGGATTAAATCCCACCCCATCCTCTTACCATCAAAACAGCAGCTCCTTTGGAAATAACAATATAGGGTTGGATTTTATCGCTTTAATCCCGTGTGTGCTACCGCTTTACTTGCGGCTGATCAGCGAACAGACTGGGCTGTTAATCAGGAGGATGATGAGCAGCAGCATCAACTTGCCACTAACTGGCACAAATTTTTTCATTCTCCTCCAGCTGACAAATGGCCACTGCAGTGGAAATGACTTGTAAAGCTTCCCAGCTAGGCTAAGAAAATGGACTTACATATGGGCTGGTTTTGGCCACTTTATGGCAGTTCTTTTAAGAGGAGTTACAGAAAAATGCTGCACTTTATGCAGCAGAAGAGAAAAATTACTATGTTCTGAGTCTTCAAGAAAAGACATGAAGAACAACACCTAACAGGGTAGCTTTACTGGGGCAAATGAAAACTACAAGTTCAGTATTTTTTGAAACATCTGGCTTAGCTGTTTAAGCTGGGGAGATACTCTTGATGCTGGAACTTGTGACTACCCGTGAACCTGGCTTGGGTTAAAAAAAAATATTTCAAATTTGTGAAGTGGTTTGTGAGGTGTTATCAGCAATATCACTACTAGTAAATAAAATAATATTCAGTATCAAAAAAGAAACCTAACCAAACTTAACTTGCACACCTTAAACTAAGAAGGGATGCTGCACTGGCTTTAAAAAGCTTCCTGTTGGTAATTAGGTTTCTAGTCCTAAACAGCCTCCCCTGTTACAGCTCAAACAAGCAGCTTTAACTGAGTTGCCCATCTCTTTGTGTTTTTGTTTTGATAGAGGCTCAATTATGCTCAGGACAATGGCCTGTCTCTTCATTTTGCTGTGAATAGGAAGCAAGGGTGCCATTGTCACCCGGCTTCAATTCAGTCACAACAAAGGGGTCTGAAGTGCCGAAAATAATGGGCTACCTAAAGTAGCTAGGAGGAAGAAGGAGGGAGACTCCGAGCTAGCCACGGTGCCCCTGCAGCCAGCCCTCCAACCCGTGCCTCAAAGGGATGCTGCTTCTGACAGAAGCCAGGTCAGGGGCTGGTGGGGGGAAGCAAGGGGAGCGAGGAAGTGCCGAGCTCTGCCCGTGCTCTCCAACTGAGCTACCAGAGAAATGCAGGAGCTGGGCCGGTTGCTGGTTAGTTTTAAAGAACATGTCAGACCAGGAGCTGTGACCATCAGCATACAGGGGGCTTCAGGGGGGGAGGGCAAGAGATGCGGGAAGGCACCAGCGGGGAAGGGAAGCAAATCGCACAACAGATTCCATGAGAAAAATGGAGGATGTGTTTTGTGGTAAATAACTAGGCTGTAGTATTATTAATACAGTGTCAATTCCAGAGAGACTGCAAGAGTGAATGGAAGGCAGTAGCAGGCTGTGTGAAATCCCCTCCTCCCCGTTGCGGGGCCTCAGTGGTAACCGGCTGCCCAGCAGCTCCAGCAGCTCCAGCCGCAGAGCCCAGCGACCCGCGGGCCCCTCGTCTACACGCGGCTGG
>WTSP01012567.1:10042-22257 GCA_025331215.1 Actenoides lindsayi | reverse complement strand
GGCGGGGCCGGCCCTGGGGCCTCGGCAGCCGCAGCCACAGCCTCTGCCCGGGCCGGCGCCGGGCACAGCTCCCACCTGGGCCCCGCGACCCCCAGCGGGTCAGGGGATCACACGCACACGGACGGGAGTGTCAGCGGAGGAGGAGCCAGAGGCGGCGCAGGGAGCAGGAGGCACAGAGGGGTTTGGGTGGGACAGAGCCCTGGCCTGGGAGTCACCTCCAAGGGATCCGTTGCCAGGAGGCAGCCTCAGCCCTCCGGCGGAGGGACCCCCCCCCCTGTCCTCTGGCTGCTCTTCACAGCCTCCTGAACTGACCCCGACGCAGCCCTAGCGCAGGCCACCGCTTCACCCTGCCCAGCTGCCCCCGGCACCCAGGAGGACTCGGGGCAGGCAAAAATAGCTGGCAGGCCGGTCACGAGGCTGAGGATCTTGTCGTGGTAACGTGGGCTCCGTGCCACATGGGAGCGTAGGCCTGGGGCTTTTGGCTGTCCTTCCACCCTGCACACACCGTAGCGTAGTGCCTGGGGCCACGCGGACACGGTGACAGGATCTAGGGAACGCCTCGAGCCCCTCAGCCTAAGGCATCCGTCCCCTCACTTCCCACGGTGAAGCTCCGCAGAAGCCTAAAGGCACAAACACAGCAGAGGGAGCAGGCGGGAGGGAGCAAAGGCGGCTCCGGCGTGCCCGAGCCTCTGCAACAGGCAAGAGACAGCCAAGGAGTCTCAGAAGGGCACTGCTTCCTGCAGCGAGCGACAGCTCCAGCTCCCCAGGTTGCCCCGGCACACCGAGCCTGAAGGAAATGCCTCCCTGGCCTTAGAGAGCTGGCTTTGCGTTGAGCCTGCGAGCAAGGCAAACCAACACACCCAAAACGTGACTAAGAGCAGCAGGAGCGGCCCTCCTCCCTGCCTCACCCCAGCCCTGTGGCTAGCCCTGGCCAGAGAGGTTACAGAGACGAAGGAAGTGAAAGAATTTCCTGAAAACCCAGAAGGAAAAGAGGTGACCTCTTCCTTGCCTCTTCAAATACCCGGGAGGACCCTGGAGCAGAGCATTAATAACATGGAACCTAAGGAGGGTGGAACACACTGAGGTTTCAGCTCTGTACCGATCCCTCCGGGGACCAGCCTGGGGACGTGAGTGCAAGCTTTAGTTCAGATGTGTGTATGGCTCCTTGTGGGCTCCCTCCTCTCCTGCCATGCAGTGACTACCAGCTGGCTGGTTCTCTTACCAAATTAGGCTGCTTCTGCCCACCTTCCAGCCTGACAGGCTGGCGCAGAAGCTTATACCGTGACTGGCTAGGAAATTCTTTCTAATTTTAAGTCTGCATGTATTTGTCGTCCAGACGAGCTTCTAGGAGTATGAATTAGACTTTTGCCCCGGCACGTACTTGCCCTAGCATAAGGCACGGATCGTGTCCCCCCCCTCAGCCTCTCCTGTTTAAGGTTAAACAAGCTGCTCACTCACAATGGCAGCTCACAAGCCCATGCTCTACCTGCTGCAGGTCAGCTCTGTCCTTCCCCAGGAGGGATGTCTAGAGCAGCATCTACAGTGCCTGGTGAAGTGGTACCTCATACTTGTTCTCTCCAGACAATTCTTTGATGGGCATATCTTTGAACCGAATGTCTTTATTCAGAGCCAAAGTGGCAGCACACAGGCAGCATCCACCCACTGCCTGTCTTCTTCCGTCATTCCAGCTTGAGGGGTGCCTGTCTTACAGCATTCTGGGGCCAAACACTGATGATTTTGACAACTCTCCTTTCCCTGTGACTGACACTGCCCCTCTCTTAGCCATCTCCTCACCAGCCTTGCCTCTCCCCTGCTGGTCCCCGTGCGGGCAGCATTCAGTGGGAGGCATTACGCAGTGCCCTGCTCTGGGCTGTCTTGTCTCCTGTCCTTGCTCTGAGGGACACAGTGGTGCTGGGGTGTCACGTTTCCACAGGAGAAGGTAATTTTTTTTTTTCCCTCCCTCGAGATCCCTTCCGCTCTGCCCTGAGGAATTGTGATAACCCTGCAGCTCAAGGAGGAGGGGATGACCTTTCTAAAGTTACAGGGAGAGGCTGGGAGGAGGATAAGGGGCACTGCGGGTCCTGCTGGCAAGTAGGGCCACGAGAGGTGAAGGAGAGGACGTCAGGGAACTGTTGGTGGGCAAGGAGGGCTGGAAGAGGACGTGTCCTCCAGGTACCACCAGCCTCGTGCTGAGGTGCTGTGTGTCCCTCTGTGGCAGCGCAGAGCATCGCTGGAGACCAGTTCAGCAGAGCCCAGCAGTACTAGTTGCCCCCATGGGCTGGAAATCCACACAGCCTGGCTGGGGCTGTGGGGAAGAGCTGGAGAAGGAGGGAGGGGGGGGGAGATTTAAAAATAGTTCCCATCTCATTTTTGCAGCTGTCACTCACAGTGCGTAAGCGAGCCCGAGGCCTCCCAGCTCCTGTACATACTATGCCTTACATAATGGGAGACACGCGGGCATCGCTTCGGGCTGGGAACAGGCAGGGACGTGACATTTACGCCACTCCGCCAAAGCCGATGAGCAGCTCCCAGGAGCCCAGGCCATGGAAACAGCCTCTGGGCTGCAGAAAGCAGCTTGTGTGGCTGGCATGGGCAACTCCAGGGTGGCGAGGCAGAGTAGGGTGCAGGCCGAAGACGTGTCTGGAGGAGGAAGGAGAGGGACAGGGTGTGCAGGGAGGGACAGTGCTGAGGGGAGCTGGTGTGAGGAGGCGGCTGAAGGGGCTGTGTGGATGGGGAGAGTTGACAGGGAGGCAGGATAAGAAGGGCAGTGCTGGGGTTGGTGGGGGCCTGGGCAATTGGAGGATGATTCAAGTGCTAGAGGGAAAGGTGAAGGTCCATCAGAGCCATCAGGACTGCCTATCCTCGTCTGCCTTCTCAGTGCTACAGGGCAAAAGAGTGCTCCATGTCCCTGCCACTTCAGTCACGCTCTGCTTCCACATGCCTCTTCCCTACCTCCCCGAGCCTCCCCACCTCCCAAAACTGCTGACTCGGAGAAATTCCAGAGATGAGGGGCTGTTCATGTGGCGACAGGTCAGGAGGACAGAGCTGGGCAGTGGTGGGGAGGACACCACTATGCACCTTCAAGCCTCAGCCTCCCAGCCAATCTCATCTAGAAAGACTTCCACCCCTCCCACCTTCTGGCCAGGAACTGAGCCATATGTCTGCTCGCTGTAGGATCCTCTCTTCTTCCAAAGCTCACCGTTTTCATGCTTTCTATGCCAGCAGCCAGACTGCCTTGGGTAAGGCATGAGTCACTGTGGTGTGGTTATTTAAAGTGTGTCTTCTGAGCTCCAGCCACGTGCCTGTGCTGCACAGGCTGAGAAGGAAAGCGCAGTCAGACCCCAGAGTTTACCCGCGGAGGGCCGTCTGCTGAAAGAAAGGCTGAGACCCAGGCAGCTTCTCCAGGAGCAAAGGGACACCTTGGCATTTCTCAGCAGCCCGTGCCTCGGTGGGGAGAACTATGCAGCTCGTACAAGTCTCAGACAATGCTGAGCTCTATATCCATAACCACAAAACAACTGTGGTTCACCTCATTGTCGCTCAGGGCCTCAGCAAGCCTGGGGCTGGTTTGGCAGCCATGCAGCCAGCTGCTGCACGAGAGACATGACCTGGAGCTTGGGATGGTGGTGTGATGATGCTTGGGTTCTCCTGGTGAGGAACAGGAGCTGGAGTCCAAACCTGAAAACTTCAGGCAGCTATGGCTTTCTAAGAACTGGGGAAATAGATGTCTTAGCCAGTAAATATTTACAGCATATTCTAACTACTCCCTGCTGTTTTCCATTAGGACGAACATCCCAGAGCAATGAGTAAGTCTCAATGTATGTCCTCCCTGGCTCCATGTCACTCAGCCGGACCCGCTGCGAGGCTGCTGGACTATGAATGAGTCCAGGCTCGGGGGAGCTCATTCTGCCTCTGCATCTCGCTGGTGCCACCTGAGGTCCTGGGCATAGACGGTGCTTAGGCTGGGCCTCGCCACAGCCACCCTGTCCTGCCCTACCGAGGAGAAGTAGGAAACTGCCAGCCCTTCGCCTCGTGCTCTGGCAGGAGGTCTGGGGACTTGCTGCTGGCCAAGCTGAGGCGAGACCAGGCATTTCTAGCATATGGAAAAGAAGGCGTCACTGGTGAGCATGACTTCTGCATTGGCAGTCAGTGGTGAGGAGATGAAAAAGCAGTTTGGTTTTTTCTTTTTTTTGAGGGGGTACGCACCATGTGCAGGCCAGCTAGATGGAAGATCTCAGCTGTGTTTCCTTGCAAAAGTGATTTTTCTCTGGCCCAGAGCAGGGGAGGTGCCGGTGATCTCCTGATCTCGGGCAGCAAAAGCGCAGGGCTGGTCTCGCTGGTTACAGGGCACCGAGATGCCAGGATGTGTCCACAGCTTTCCCTTCCTTTGGCCCAGGCCCTCCAAGACCGAAACAGACCCTTCCTCGGAGCCTGGCTTCTTCTGCTGCCTCACACACAGGCCTGGCCCCTCATTAACCTCTTGGGGAGTATCTTTTCAAGGGGTGCAATGCCTCCTTCAGCCCACACAGGGTCACTTTTCTTTCCTGTAACATACATCATTTATCTTCAAAGCATCATGAAAGGTAACAGGGAAGGTATTTGTGGTAATTGCTCATTAAGCTTTTCCAGAAAAAAGGCAGGCTCATTTTTTCCAAGACAGCAATAGCAGTGGAGAAATGAGCCAGGTATGGGAGCTGTTGTCCTCTCCGTGCCCAGCTCCTTCCTACTTCCCATTTCTGGCCTTTTGGAGAGCTGCTGTCTCCCTTCCATCTCTCCCTTTGTGTTACTCCTTGATTTCCCTTCCTTCCACCTCCTTTGTCTTCTATGCGTAATTTTTCTCTTGGCTAGACTTCAATCTTTGCATTTCTTTTGCTCTGTCCTCTTCCTTGTCCTTTTCCCTTTCCCCCCACTGGCTCATCTCTCTTTCCCCCTTCATTCGCCACTCAGTGGTGGCCACTAGCCAAAGCAGTGCTGGAGCTGTCAGTAAGAATCCTCCAACTTCGACAAACCACATTACAGCCCCAAACACCATTTCTACCTGAGACCATGGGCTCCAAGCCATCTGCAGCTTAAACATCTCTTAGCTAAGCACTCCTCCTACGCAGCTCCACTACGCTAGACCTCTGCTACTTGTGGCTACAGCTGTAGAAGCAGGGACTGACACAGTGGGGGAGGGATTGTAGCTGCTAAAACACATGCTTCATGCACCAGCTCTCTCATTACATCACGCCCATAGGGGCTGATGTTTATTGCCTGTCTTCTCTCCACTGCCTGAAGCCCATGTGCCACAGGCTCCTGCACACCTTGGGACTGCCAGTACAGTGACGGGACACACTCAGAGCCTATGTAGAGGCCACTTTGAGCCTGGCCTGACCCCCAGCTAACAAGCACCAAGCTCTTCTCTCAGGTCTTTCCCTTCACTATGAAGTAGTTTCTTCATCATCATCATCTTCATTAGAGGATCTGGAGAGAGCTCAGGACTGAGAACTACAGTTGCAAAACGATGCAGGGCATGAGGAGGAACTTACGTGAGGAATGGTGGGGGCCTTGGGATTCTGCTTCCCAGTGATGATGGTGTCACCCTGACCTTGAGCAAGACCACACTGAGCTATGAGCCCGTTTACAGGCTGAGATATCTTGGGCCTGCCTGGTATTGGGACAGAAAAAATTATGGTTGCTGGAAATGGCACCAACCACTTGGGAGCCTGGACTGTGCTCTGTGGATGGCGCTGAACCGATGCCTGGGCTGGGTGGTGGGTAGCCTGGAGCTGCTTTCTGGTGGGATGATAACCTGATACCTTGACAACGATGTCTGGTGAATTAAGTCCTGTGGTATTTTTGTAATAGCAGAGCTGCGAATTGCAGCTTCCCAGCTAAATTGCACTTGAGTAATGCTCTCATGACTTGACTATCTCCCCAACATTTTAATTAGTCATTTCTGTCTTCCTTACTGTGACGTGGTATTAGTACAAAATTATTGTTATTAGTACAAAATGACTGCCCTGACACTCGCTGTCACACAGCTCTTTTCAAGATGGGGCTGTATGTCAGCAGCAATGGGTAGTCTTAAAGGTGGTTTTGGAGCCACTGGGGGAAAAGAGCATCAACATAGTGGAGACAGACCCAAGAGCAGACCTTTTGACCCCTTTTCTTCGCAGCTCACTTAGAAGCTGACGCCCAAGGGGCAAAATGCTCCCACTGAAGTCAACTCTGATATTGAGCGCAACAGAAGCAGGCCCTTGGGAAGGACGGCAATGATGGGCGCTTGGGATGGAAAAGATTCAGAGTTTCCACGTATCCTGACTCCTCTGTGTGCGTAAGCAAGTAAAGATGCCTCTGTGCTTCTCCTTTACACAGAGCACTGCAGGAGCAGTTTGTACTCGTAGATAACACAGCGTGGTGATCACAAAAGCCTGCCTCCCTTTTGGCTTGAGCAATTAGCCTATACTCAATGTTTCCATTAGTAAGCGAATGGGATGATGGCATTAGGCACTTCGACATAATCCTGTTTGCCTACAAGGAATATACAAACTCCTGCTTTTGTAAGCACAGCAGGAGTCAAACTGCATCAACGGCTTCTTCAGTTGTAGCTCTGAGCCTCTTCTTAACCAGTTCTTCAACCTGCTTGGAAAAAATCTCCTCAAGCTCTTGCTGCGTGTCAGGCTGCATGTTCTTTGCTGCACTGCCCGTACACTTCTACAGTTTCCACTGCCACTTTTCAGTCTTTCCTCTGCCCGCTCCCAGCACCCTTCCACAGCTTTGCGTTGGAGTCTGTAGTTCCCAAGTCCCTCAGGCCATTTGTGGTAGACGTGCAGTGCAGGAATTCAGTACTACAAACCCATCTTGCATCAGACGGTGACATTTATGCCCCTCTAGCATCATATTGCATCAACACGCATGGTGTGTCAATGCCCTGTTGCCATTTTGCCTCTGATTAAACGCCTCTGGGGTTTAATGAGTTTTCCTTCTGCTGTAAACTGGTGGTCATGAGTATGGTCACTGCAGTAATGCCAAGATAATTTTGGACGTCCAGGGTGGAGTGGCAGAGCCAAATGCAGCCGTAGCATCCTTCAAAGGCTGAAGGGTACAAAGCAAGAATCCACCTTGCACAACCCATTGTCCCAGCCGGTCAGCAGAGACCGGTCTCAACAGGCTGCTCAGAACAAGCTCCCCTGATCTCCAGCCACGCTTCTGCAATCCTGGCATCTGCCACCTGCTCTGTCATCAGCTCTTGGGCCGTAGCCAAAGACTGTGGCAACACCTGAACTCCCAACTGGGTTACTGCAGCAGGGCTAAGAGAGCGGGGAGGCCTCTGCCAGCCCAGCCGACTGCTCCAAGACGTGCCAGTGCTCTCGTGGTGCTTGAAGTGCCCGGTGCTATGCTGCGGGGACGAGGTCCCTCCGCTATGGGCCATACCGAGGTAGTTTTGGAAATGCTGTTTCACGGTGTGGAGGGCAGCTGCTGCCAGCCAGCCAGGACCAGGAGGAGCTGGGGGTGGGGGGTGTGGGGAATCAGGGGATCACGGGTAAATGACACAAGGGGAGATGAGTCCAGCAGGAGGCAAAGGTACTATGGGGAGAGGTATGGCTGCTCACGGGCGGTGGAACTCTCCCTCTGCTTGCTTTCGGAATCAGGCCACAGCAAGGAAGATAGAGAGGCGAGGGAGAGGAGAAGACTAGGGCTCTAGAGTAGGGTACTTCCCAAGTTCCGAAGGTGGATGAGCTCCCACCTGGGAAATACCAGCACCCATGGTGGCATTAGCTGGTCTCATAGCCAGAGAGCTGGGAAACACTTCCATACTCTTCAGGTCTTCCTATAGCCTCTGGCAGTAGGTTCGTGTAATGGCAAACATCATAGAGGTGCCATTGCATCTGTTCACCTTCTCTTCTATCCTGTTTGGTGAAGAGCACCTGCAAGCAAGTGCAGACAAACTCAGTCGTGGACCAGCAGGAGTGTTTAACTCCTTGAGCTCCAACCTGCCTCACTTGGTAAGATGCGAAGAGACCAGCACTCGCCCAGTACAAGCAAATGCTTTGACAGGGCAGGCTTCAGGCAGGAGTGAAGCTGGCTGTGCCCCTGGCCAGGAGGCTTTTGAGTGGCTGTGAGGTAGCGAGCCATAGCCTTGCAGCCTGCTTTGCTGGTGGCAGGGCCTGGAAAGCCAGCCACTGCCACCACAAGATGACTAAGATCCTGCCAAGTGACAATTAGCTCCAGGAGGAAACGTGGCTCCCTCCAGGAGCAGCAGTTGCTAATTCCCCCACCAGTACAAATAAGGTGAAGAAGAAGGTAGCCAACCACCTTGCCAGGCAGGGGAGGAGAAGAGCTCTCTGTGCATTGGGCTGACAGGACACTGGCACAGCCTGCAGTGGAGACCTTTTCTGTCTGCAGACCTTGCAGGGAGAGGGGGCAAAATTAAGGGCAGTGAAATAAGAGAGTCCCCTTGTGAATTGTACCTTCCTCAACAGAGCTGTATCACTGAAAAATACCTGGGGAGGTTTTGGGCTTCTTTTTTTTTTTGTGAGATCATAGCCAGCTCCCTGTACCCGATTCTGTCGAGGCCAACAAGCCTCACTGGATAAAATCAGTGGAGTTTTTCAACCAGGAAAACACAGCGACCCTGCCTCACACTTCCCAGCCTGCAGAAGCTGAAAAGCACCTGGGGCCATTTGCGGGGAGCTTTTCTGCACCGCTGAAGAGAAAATGGCTTCTCCAGGCAGGGTGCTGTGGTCTTGATTTTTGAAACTCCCCACGATAATGGGCAGTTCCCACCAGCTCCTGCAGCTTTACGCAGGCAGAGCAGCTCTGGGGAAGACGCTTGCGCAACTTTGCAGGACACTCCAGGTATGTTGAAGATGTCCAGCCCCAACCGGTTCTGGACTATGAAGCTCTACTGGCCAGGCAAGGGGAAGGGTCAGCACACAGTTTCTAATGCAGACCTCCACTTCCTAGTGGTGCCTTGCAGATTACCTTCGTGGGCCTAAGCTGACCTTGTTCAACCAGTTTATCCTGCTTTCCAGGAAAGCTCAGTGACAGGGGGCAGAGATCAGTTGGGTGCTGCTGGCAGACCCATGAGTCCTCACAGCAGCTCCTCTGCGAGCAGTTACTCAGGGCACTCAGGGGAGTCAGTGCTTTCGTCTCAGGCAGCCCACAATATAAAACACTGGGGCCAAGGTTGGAGGGACTCAGGGCCTTTTGTGGCTTTTTAAGGTGCACATTGGGAAGCCTGGAGTTTTTTTCCTAAAAATAGAAAGTAGGAAAATCTCCTCAGCTGAGATGTTGTTCGTATGCTGACTATCTGTATGACAAAGAGATGTGGTTAGCAGCTTTCTCGTGCAATAAACACCGGTCTAATATGACTTTGAAGGAGTATGTGCTGGTATTATGCTCTGCTTGCTAGTGAACAAAAAAAAAAAATTGGAGTCTGAGCTACCGCCTCTGTAACCATTGACTTTGGGAGAGTTTCTACTTATTTGCACCGATCGGTCAAAAAATTCTCAGAACAAGTATCTTCATGGAGGAAAAGAGTATTTTTCAAAGAGCACTGTGCTTTTAGAGAAGAGAGTAACACCGAGGTTAAAAATAAAGACCTACCAGAATAAAATAACCTTCCTTAGCCGTGTTGTATTGACCAGTTAGTCGCAATGGCCAAGCGTCTCATCTGAAGGACCAAGCGAGGTCTCTTAGCGTGGTTTCATACAATTGATCTGTGCTGTGATCTATAATCTGGAACACGGGAAAGTTTCCTGGTTTATGTTTCTAAAAATCAGCCATTTGTGGTTCCCGTGCTGATGCGTTAGCATTTAGGTGGCAGGTTATAGAGGTCCGTGCCCTGCCCAACAGCGACTGCTTACACAGTGAGCCTGCTCTCCTTGGCAGCACTGGGCACCTTTGGCTCTGCCTTGGAGCATCGCAGCCCACCTGCACGTTTTCTGTGTTTATTTTGTTAGATCCCATTTTTCCTCTTTTTGTCAAGCCCTTTCCCTTCCTTGGTGGATGGCTGGCAAGGGCACGGCTGTGGGGGATAAGCTGCCCTCCCCCAAAGTGTCTCCATCCCGTCCCTCTGCATCATCTCCTTTCCCATTTGGAGCAGCTCCTGGCACTGGCAGGGTCTGTGCAAGGCAGCAGGGGTGAGCAATGTGTGCCAGCCGCACTCTGCTCCCCTTGAGTGTGGTGAAGCCACAGCCCCTCCCTGAACGTCAGCATACTCAGGTCTGTCCTCCAGGCAACCGCAGCACCGTGACTCACGGGTGCCCTGCGAGAGCTGGCCGTGTCCCCAGAGGGGAACCACTGTGTCAGGACCAGCCCAGAGGGAGAGTCGGAGAGGGATTGTGCATGGAAGTGTGACAAGCAGGGTGCCAGGTGGGGACTGGGAGGTTACTCTGGGCTGTGCCAGCCAGAAAGCAGGCCTGTGCAGCTGCTGCACATGCTGGGTCACCAGGAACCCGCACTGTTTCACTGGGTGGTGGAGTTGCAGCCTCCCTCACCTCCCTCTGATGTTTGCGCCCGTCTGTAAACACCTCGGATGTCCCCTGGCTTGTGTTGATGGTCTTCCAGGCACCTCTGCTGCTCCTTTGCCCATGTTCACCACTGTGCTGCCAGTCTGTACCCCCCCCCCCCAAGGGCGCAAACCCAGCGCTCCTCTGGCAGATCAAGTCTCTGTAGTTCCCCACTGTTTTCCCTGCATGCCCACGGCCCCTCACTTGCCCTGTGCGTTGTGCGAGCACCTCTGCTTCAGCAGGCTCCGCAGGTGACGCTGGTACATGCTCCCAGTTACAGCTGGGCACCACACAATGATGCTGGGCACAGGCAGGGATGGAGGGCAACCTTGGTAGATTTTTTTTTGGAAAGGTGCCCATGGTCTGCTGTGACATCATTCAGGCCTCTCCAGGAGCCCGGAGCAGCGTGGGTTGACACTGAACCTGACTGCAGGAAGATCAGGAAATGCAAAAGTGCCTGTTGCTGAATCTGGCCCCTGCATGGATTCACTCAGCTCTGTGAGCAAAGCAAGGGCCACAGAAGAAGTGTGTCCTGCTGCAGTGGTACTGCCTGTTGCTCTCCCTACACATCAACTTGTGTGGGTCATTTTGGGTTTGGTCGTTTTGAGCTTTTTTTTTTTTTTTTTTCTGATGAAAGTCCCAGCTGCACCTTCTGCAAGCAGGTTCTGGCTGATTCACTGGAAGGAAAACTTTGTCCTTGGTGGAAAAACCCTGCTGAGTGGGAGGGACACGCTCCCTCACAGAGAACTGCTTCCTACAGCAGTCAGGCTGTGCTGGCAGCACAGTGCTGTGTAAGGCAAACAAAAATAAGCAAAAAAAAAAACCAAAACCCCTCAAGTAGGTCTCAGCAACTGCGGAATAACATGGGGACCACACTCACCTCTTCAGCACTTGGTTCCCCAACGCCTCCACCTGCACCATTTCCTGCCCCTCCTCAAGGCAAACAGGCAAATTTGACCACGAACCTTCTCTGCAGAGATCTCCTCTTCCTAACCCGCTGCTGTGCCTCTGAGGGCTTCTTGGGGGGGGGGGGAAAGAAAAAAGTCACGTGTCCCTCCTTGGCACATGCACTCGCCACGCTGGAGTCACTTTGGCCACTGGCAATGTCCACGCACAAACTGGCCCTCGTGCAAATTGGCCCTTCGCTGACTGGTACGACCCAAAAGCACCACGTGTGCCAGCCGGGGCTCATCCTTCACAGGGGCATCTCGGGGCCGAGGAGGGGGGGAAAGCTTCGCTCTTCAGCAGCTTTGTAAAAAGCAGACCAGATTTCCGGAGATGACGATGCAGGTGGCAGGAGGGAGGACAGTGGAAGAACAGCTCTGCGAGGGCCGGGGCAAGCACGTTCCTGACCATGTTTGAATTGGAGCTCGGCCACAGAACCCGCAGGAGAAAGCACAAGGTTTGGGAGGCGGCTAAGCTTGGCCGCAGCCGGCCTCTCGGCTGGTGCCAGCGCTCCGGCGGAGGACACATGCAGGGCGGGAAGAACTGGCCGTCCTTCCACGACTGTGGCGTTGGCTTTGCCCCTCGCACCCGCCGGCAGCACCCGGGGTCACGGCCACGTGAGCAAGGAGCAGGTGGTGTTGGCAGGAGCGCTGCTGGGGGAAGCCAAGGGCTCAGCGGGTCCCAGCACCCCCCCCCCCCCCCCCCCCCCCCCCCCGCGCTCGTCCCCCCCTCCCGCCCCCTGCCTCTCCCGCCCCGGCCGGCGCGGGCGGGCCC
>WTSP01012565.1:36689-118775 GCA_025331215.1 Actenoides lindsayi | reverse complement strand
CCGCCGGGGCTGCCCCACCGCCGCTCGTCGGCAGCTGCCTCCCCCGAGGGCGGGCCGCGCGGGACGCCTCGCCGAGCGAGGCGTAACTTTCAGCCCGGGGCGCGAGCTGGTCCCGCCGCTCCGCTGAGCCGCCGGGGGACAGTCCCCTTGCCTAACGCACCGCCCGCCTTTGTGTGCGGAGCCCCCGCAGTTGCCGGCGGGACACCCGGCTCCGCCCCTCTCCCGCCCCGACTCTCTTGCCTATTTGGGCTCTTCCCCCCCCGACCCGTTTCGGTGGGTGGGGGGGGGGTGTGATTGCCCCTCTGCCGGGCAGCGGCGGCGGGTGTCCCCCCCTCCTCCGGGAAGAATGGTGGACCTGGACAGCGAGGTGCCTCCGCTCCCCCCGCGCTATCGGTTTCGGGATTTGCTGCTGGGCGACCAGGGCTGGCAGAGCGATGACAGGTGAGCGCGCGGGGGCCGCGGCGACAGCGCGAAAGGGAGCGGGCGGTGCTCCGCGGGCAGAGGCTCCCGCCCCTCCGACGGCCCGCCGGAGAGGGGCGGCTTAGAGGCGCGGACCCCGCCGAGGGCCGGGGGCGGCGGCGTGCGGTACCCTGAGTACGAGGGCCCCCGCGGCTGGCGGGCCAGCGCCTTGCGAATGCACGCGCCGCCCGCGGGCGTCCCGCCCCGCTCCCAAACTTTCCCAGGAAGGGGATGCGGCGGCCGCCGCCGAGCCGCGGTGCCCTGCCCCGCCCCGCCCCGCACCTGGCGACGAGTCGGGGCCGGCTCCCCCCCCATCGCGCCGCTGGGCATTTCCCCAGCCTTCGGGGCGCTGCCGCCTCTGCTGAAGGGCCGTACTTTGCCTTTGCCTGCCGTTACAGCGGGAGGGAGAGTCGGACAGGTATCGTACCGTCTCCGGATGGTAACGTGCACTGAAAGAAAAACACAAACAAAATAGCCTTTTGCCGCGTGTCCAAAGGCTAACGGTCGCCGTCACTGGATGTTGTAATTGTTCAGTGTGCATACCCTTTTACATGCAGTTTCTTTTCATGCTATTACTGAAGGCTTGGCTGTGACTATCGTTATTTCATTCCTTTATGAATTATTTCAAAGGCTGCCAGCATCTTAAACTACAAACCGATAGGTCAAAGGTATTTGTTTGGCTCAAATAATGGTCTAAAAGAAAAACAAACAAGCAACAACCAACCAAACAAACCGTCCCTTACACCACAACAAACAAACCAACCGGGAATGTGCGTTTAATTTCAGAATGCTAAATGAGCCGTGTTCACGAACAGTAACAGCATCTTTCTGCTCAATTTAACCATGCACCGTGGTGTGTGAGGAGGCTATTACACGAGCCCATCTTGCAAAATTAGGTGAGAGATCCACTTGGTAGTAGCAATTTATTGTGGTCAGATGACAGAAAAGCAGAATTGTCTAGTAATGTATAACAACGTATTGGATTGATTCTAGTTCAATATATTTACATTGTTAGAATGAGTTTTTAATTAGCTGCAGTCAGAAACTTTTAGTTTAATGCTTGTCCACATCCTTTAGATTTTACTGACTTGCCTAAAAAAGATGAATTCTCATTCACTGGTAATCAGAAGATCATGCAGATATGTAGCTGATTATTACCTTTATTTAGAAAAATATGCTGTACATTGAAACAAATGATAGTTATTCAGAGAGTTATGAAATGGGTAAATGACATTTTAAGGTAGTCACGAAAAATGAATGCTGTTGGTTGCAAATGACAGCATTATAACTGTGCAACAGAGCTAAAAAGTAAGTTTATCAAAGCAGGATTTTATAGTTTAGAAAATAATTAAGCCATAAGTATACTCTGCATTCATAACTTCTGGTCGTAGTATCCTCTGAGACTTTAGAAAATGTAGATATCATACCTACATTTTATTTTCTACTGGATTAGGAAAAAACCCTGCAACCTTTCTTATTTTTATCAACTTTAGCTAGGGTTTTGATGGCTAAAATAAAATATTCTCTCTATACCTTTTTGGACCACTGTGTGGCTTAACACTTTTTCCATCTCTAAACTTGTGTCAAGCACTTCTCTGATAACCAGTTCTTTGACTTTAACTTTATAAAGTCAAATTCTATGGAAGCAGCATGATCTGGTCTCAAATAGGAAATAGTGTAAAAGCAGTTACACGAACCATAGCATTCATTTAGCTATAGTAATGTCAGTTTCAGGCCTACGTGCACTTAAAATCAAACGAAATAGTCCTTAAAAAAATATTGATAGCAGTATTGTAGCATAACAGTATTACAGAGCATGGTTATTGTTAGAAAATTATAGCAAAGGACTAGTGAAAAATGAATAGTTATTTCATTATTAGGAAGAACTTTTAGGGACTTCTAATCTTTTAGAACTTCTAATGAATTATTAGAAAGAACTCTGGCACATCTGAAATATAAACTATGACCCCAGGACTGAAAATGGCTAGTGGAAATGACTTTCTAGATCTTCAAGTCTTGCCCTGTTCCGAGGTTGGACACAGCAATTGTTTTCCAACAATGCAATCAGGAGTGTGCTTCACATGAGGCTGTGATAGCAGCACTCTTTCCTCCAGCTCTGCAAGTTATCACAGCAGTCTCTTTTGATACTAGTTTTCCAATAACCAAACAAAGTACATTTTAAAGAAATCTTGACTATTACCTTTTTTTGCTTTTCTGTACTGGAGGATATTATTTTCAATCCTGAAATATTAATACAATTCCATGTTGCTGGTATTTTGCCACTCTCCATTACAGAAGAAGCATACATATTCTATATTGTCAGATGGGATATCTAGAATATTAGACATACTTTCAGGAAATATTTAATGTGAAAGTCTGCAGACCTCTGGGAACCCTGAGATCAGTTAATTAATAGTTAGTATTACACAAGTATATCTTATTTTTAATTGTTAGTTTTTATTTTTTCCTTTGCACCCTTACAGAAGTGGTTCAGGTTTGGTTTTAGTGAAGTGCATCTTTTGTATTCTATTCAAATTAGTGTGCAGTATAGATACTGCCAAAGGTGTTGGTTGTGATCCCTTCAGTTGAATGGACATTAACTATGAATGGAATATCTGAACACTAAAATACAGTTGAAGTAGCCTTATAGTACAGCTACACAATGGCTAATGATCAAGATAGTTCATTTTAGGAGGCTATTTGACCTTGGCTGAGATGCTGGAAATAATTTTCTGCACATTTCTAGTCCATTGCAGCTTCTTCATTTCACTTGCTTTTAACTCCAGTCGTCTGATTTATATCAAGGGTTTTCCAGCTGTGTGGTCTGTGAGCTTCAAGTCTGTTATGAGTTGAATTCTTTGTCTCCTATCTTAGTCTCATTCCCTTTTTGATCTTCCCAGGCTGTTCATCCCTGAGCTCTCTCTTTTCTCCTTCCATTCTGACCTTTCTGGAAAGGTGCTCACTTTTTGCTGGCTGGGAGGCATATGGTCCATCTCTGTGTTTTCAGATGCTTGTTCATTCTTCGAAGTGGAGCAGAGATCAAGTTTTCCTCTCATCTGCCACAAACCACTCAGGATTCAATGTCATCAAATCACATTTTTGATAGCATAGTTTGCCAGTAAGTCATATGGTAGTATTTAATAATAAATATGATTGAAATGATGCAGACTTCTCTTTTTTGCTGAAAGACATTTCCGACATAAGCATAGTACCCAATTTTGAAACCTTATTGGTTATGTTTCTTTAGGAGAAGAGTTTGATCAACTAGTTCTAAATTATAACATTCATTTATAAAATGCACACATGCTAAAATGCTTACCTGAATGTAACAAGGACTCTAATTCAGGAATTATCATAAATCTGTTTGGAGACAGATTTATAATAATTTTTTCTTGAGGATTGTGTTGGAGCTTCACTCAGGCTTCTTTTCCTTTTTTGATGTCTAGCTCATGAACCATTTTTTACCTTTATTTCTCCAATACAGTAACATCCATCTTACTGCTTTTGCATTTCTCTCCCAGAAAAATGATTCTACTTGCATAGCTTAGATTCCCAACCAGCTCTGTAGTTGGCTTAGATGGCTTCTGGGCTGTCATGTTCCACAAACTGCCAAACTGTACTGTATATTATTTTTCATAAAAGAAGTTGCTGTGTGCAGTAGAACATGATGAATCTTTGACAAATGTATTTGTTCAGCAAATAAATTATTTTGAATAATTTACTATCATTCTTGATTTTGCTGAGTGATTTCTTTTCCTCAAAAAAAAAAAAAGGGATGTTTAAACAAATTTTGGTTTTTGAAGGGCTAGATTTTCAAAGGACCTGGTTCCCTTTAAAAACTGTGGAGATGAAGATTGATGCTTACAGTACCCCCGTTTTACACTGAATAGTTACATACTCATTTACTCAGATAACTGAGTAAAAATTCACTGGTTTTTCTGTCACTATATAAAATACTTAAATATTGCCTGGATCAATCTGAAAAGCTTCTGCAGCAGAACACATTAAAGATCAGCCCAGTAGCTAGAGTGTGTGTGTGTGTCAAGTGAGTTATTTCTGTGGCAGGAAGGGTAGCGTACATGGTTTCTTCTGGCCATGTAAATGTCCCAGTCACTGGGCTGAGGGCAAAGACAAGATTGAATTTTTCACTAATTTTGTAAATATCACTAATATCCCTTTCTGGATTTCACAATTTGCTTTCACTATTGAAAGCGTCTGAAACTGAAATAGATTGTTTTGATTTGCTGGGTATTCTGAGAAGTTTCTTTACTATCATAATCCAGTTTGTATTTCAGTTTGGCTGCTGGGGAAGGGAGCAGAAATAAAGGAGGAGCTCAGTGATTAACTCCGCAAGTTATTCACCTGTTAATTCAGTGAGGTTTCACTGAATCATGGTTGTAACAGTAAATTATGTAATAAAACATTTCATAAATCCTTAGTCTAACCAGCTATGTTGAAGAGCAACACAAATAAAAGTAGAAAATATCCTACCTGGTGAACGCATGACATGTTTGAAGCTGGTAAATTGCTTCAGAGGAGAAGAGAACATAGGGTATTTATTTTAGGTTCCCATATAAGGTCTGAAAAGATACAGCGAAGGAGTTATTCATAAAAAAAAATGTTTCCTTGTGTACATACATAGTTTCCATGTACTTCAGAACAGCCAAACCACAGAACACTAGAGATGTAAAGAAAGTAAGTTAAAAATAAAAATGCGGTTACATTCTCTCGATATCACTGCTTTTTTTGTAAGGTCAGTCATATACATTCAGTGCTTGAGTATCTTGCAGAGCACATTTTACCTCGCATTTCTTAAACCATTTATATACAGACATGTAAGCTGATCTTGAGATGCTTATAAAGATATAAAAGCTGCATTTAGTTTAGTAGACTTAAGCAATTCAGGAATGTTTCCCACCATTGAAGCATAGCTGCTTGTACGAGTGAACTGCTCCTATTTTCCGCTGCATACTCTGGCCGTAGCCAGCTAGCCAAAACTGCCTTGAACAGTGCAGTGCCTAGGAATGGTGTGCCAGTTTGAGTGTCCAAGGAAACACTCAGAGTAGCCAAATTGCAGGTAGTCACCCAATATGGGAAGCTGAAACAGTTTTCTGATATATAATAAACTGTTTTGTACTATTTAATGGTAGTACCTGGGACTGTGCTCAGGGAAGTTTAACTTACATAAAGGTGTACCTAGAGAGGGTCAAAGTCCTTTTATTTTGAAGGTAACCTCTATAGTTTAACATGATATGCCTCTTCTTCCATTTGTGCTGCTCTTTCATTTGTGGTCTCCTACCTTTCCTGTGCAGTCACACATACAGATTTTGTATATATAGTAGACTCTGTTGCAGGGAGATCTATTTGTAAAGCACAGACCTGCTTATGCCTGGTGCCTTCCTTCCTGAAATATGCAGTATAGCCCTTATACTTAGGCAATAAAGAATGTCTTGTCACAGATACCTTAAAAAAGGGGAAAAAACCAAACTCTGTTAAAGAACTTTGATTTATCAGAATAGTTCTTTTCCAAAAAACATTTTAGAGAAAGAAAAAGAGAAAGAAGCATATGGATGTTTTTAAAATATGCAGAGTGAGATTCATTTCGTTGACTTTATAAAAATGTATATAGTATTTTTTGTTTTATGTGCCTTTTACACCTCAAGTCTCTTTGTGTTTAGATAAGATTAAGCAGTATATTGGACTTTCTTTGGAACTTGCAAAGGAAATTTTATCAAGGGTGTATATTTATAGCAATATTAATTAAGAGACCATGAACTACACATTCCAGCACTGAACTGCTGAATTAACACAGTCTGTCATATGAACAAGTCATTCAGCAATCATAAATATCTATTTTATACTACTATTTCATGCTGCTGCCTGTTGAAGTTTAGCATTGTATACTGAACTAATTTGGCCTATGAAAAAATCACTATTACTGTGCCATTTCAAAAATCACAAACAACATGTGCAATGGAAAGAAAAAAACCCAACCAACGTAGAAAGCCAATATATTTTCCAACCCCCACCCTCAAAGCATCAGATTTCATTAAGTTTTCTATATGCTGTTGCAGTAAGTGTTTACAATTTCATAGTCATGGAACAAAAATTTCCATTTTCCAATGCTGTAATTTTTTTAACGTGTACATGCATAGCAAGATGCATGAAATGGTACTGAATATATGTTTCAAATCCTGCTCCTGTATGGAGATGAAACTTTGAGTCATTTTGCTACAGTATATACTTTCATGATGAAACTATAGAGCTGAATTTTACTTCTGTGCAAGAACTGTTCTTATATTGGATACTTAAAGGATTAGATTAAAATCAGCTTTCCTTTCTGATGTGCTTACTGCATAAATGAACGTTACCACCTATTGGGGAAAGAAATTCAAATAATACAGAACACCTCCACACATCAATTGGACAATTGTATACTGCTGGCTGTCTTGTTGACTGGTGACTTTCAAGGAACAACTCCCTACTGTAAATCTCAGAAGGCCCTTTAATAGTCATTTAAGACAGTGGGAATTAGTGAGTAAAGCCCTCCCTTTTCCTTTCCTTTCCGAAATCACCTGAGATTGTTAAACTGAAAGGGGATAAAAAGCCCACACATTTCTGAATCAAGTGGTTTAAAATACCTGACTCTAGATTCAACTTGCACAAAAATTCTATTATAATTTCCTCAAAAGAAAATTCCGTTATGGTTTCTTCAAAATAATCCTCCTCTTTCCTTCAAGAAATAACATAGTCAATATGGCCTCCACATTTTAGAAAGTGTGTTAACTTGCAGGAGTTCTTCCATTTAACGAGACCACAAAATAAAAGGACTTAAGCAAATGTCAAATTTATCTTGATTTGCCCTTGTAAGTAAATTCTCAAAATAAAGTGTTTTAGAGGCCTAAATTCTATTCTAAAAGTTTGACTTTGATTGAAACTGCTCAAGATCTTAATGGTCTAATTCACCCAGAGAGCAAGTGTTTTCCTGTCTGCAGTGAGACTTTGCACAGTAGTAGTTGCAAAGTTTGAGTTGCTCTAAACTCTGAAAAAAACCCACTTGATAAAAAGGATTCAATAAAAATACTAACATTTGCAAAACCACTGCATTGGCCACACCAAGAGGCCTGAGTTTGTGCTTTTGTGGCAGGTTTAGCAGTACAGTCTCACATAAGTGAACTGTTAATGTATCTCCATACTCACCTTCCTTCTAAATTTATATTAGGATTGAGTCCCTATTATAGATAAAAGAGGGAATCAGTTTACTTGTGTGAAAGTAACAGGAAGTAATGCTTTGTAGAAGGCAATTCTGTCAGCCTCGTGCTAAGTTCTGTTTTAGCTTCATTCTTGCAACTGCAATGGAAGGAAAAATTATTCCATTTAAAACTCGCACACATTGGAATTGGGGGAAGGACATGAAAAGAGAAGATGACAAACTCTTCAGTGCTGTTATAACTGTATTTGTCTGAGGAAGACTTTGGTAGTATGCCTCAGTAAAAGTTTTGCAGTGCAGAAAAGGTTTAACTGTCCCAGAGTAAAAGCTCCTACAGATCAAGTTGTCTTTCTCCTCTGGGACGACATGATGCACAGTTTGTAAATGTGCTCGGTACTTCAATCATTACTTAATTATACACTTATTACTCTAAAGCTCTTATTTTTCCATCTAGAACTTGATACATAGTACTCTACATCTGGCAGACATTGTAATACTCCATGGGGAACTGAAGCACTTCTTTCCCAGATGGTTTCTCTCTTGATTTTATGATTATTATTGTATCACAGCCAATTACTATGATTATTTTGTAACAGTGAACTTCTGTGCAGCACTATGCATTACTCTCAGAATAACTCTTCTATACCTGTACTGGTACAAGTTAGGCATAGACCCACTGGAAAGCAGCTCCATGGAGAGGGACCTTGGTGTCCTGGTGGACAGTAAGTTATCCATGGAACAGCAATATGCCCTTGTGGCCAGGAAGGCCAATGGTATCCTGGGGTGCATAAAGAGTATGGCCAGTAGGTCGAGGGAGGTTCTCCTCCCCCTCTACTCTGCACTAGTGTGACCACATCTGGAGTATTCTGTCCAGTTCTGGTCTCCCCAGTTCAAGAGGGACAGGGAAATACTAGAGAGAGTCCCAACTCGAGAGAGCTACGCAGATGATGAAGGAACTGGAACATCTCTCTTACGAGGAAAGGCTGAGAGCCCTGTGGCTGTTTAGCCAGAAGAAGACTGAGAGGGGATCTTATTAATGTTTACAAATATCTGAGGGCAAAGTGTCAAGTAGAAGGGGCCAATCTCTTTTCAGGGGTGCCCTGTGATAGGACAAGAGGTAATGGTAGGAAGGTGAAATACAGGAAGTTCCACCTCAACATGAGGAAAAACTTCACTGTGTAAGAGAGCACTGGAACAGGCTGCCCTGGAGTCTCCTCTGGAAGCTTTGAATTCCCGCCTGTACCTATTCCTGTGGGGCATGCCCTCGGTGTTCCTTTGCTGGCAGGGGGGTTGGACTCAGTCTCAGGTCCCTTCCAACCCCTACCATTCTATGATGCTATGAAATGGTAACATTGATTCATATTGTCTACCTTTTATCCTGTAACAAGGAAATAGATCACTTGGAGCATTAGAAATGTCTGAAGCTTCAAAATACTTACTGTAAAATAAATCTGCCAACCATTTCAGCACTACACATTCAGTTTCTAGATGTCACAATTAAAGGTGATCTTTTGTACTGAATTCTGATACGTACAGTATGCCTACGTACTTGTAAGTCATCCACTAAATGATTTAAAAGTGAATTCTTCATATTTTTTTCAAGTAAATGAGCAAATTAAGCCCTTCCCCGAGGCCTGCACACCGTGGTCCCATAATATCTGTGTCATCGGAGAGAATGCCATTCAAAAACTGTAAGTGTTCTGCAGCACAGAAGATTTGCTACAGAATGCCTTAAAACAGCTGTTAAAGATTTCAGCCTCCCCCATGCAATCATCTCCTAATTATGTTAGCAGTCAACTTCCTGGTGGGAAGTAGCAGTAAAACAGAAACAGTCATTAAGAGACAAAACCCAGTGTTTATACTCACAGACAAAAACAGTGATATTATTATTTACTCAGAAGTATCTCTTGAGGGACAAATCCTGGCTCCACTTACAGAGATATCTGTTGTGAAGTGCTGTAGTTTTGTGTTGGAAAACAGGTTGCTAAGTTTGATATTGTTGTGCTTGACTTGTGGAGTAGCAAGCTATGGTAGGTGGGGAAGGAAGGCATTGGGTTAAGATCAGTGCAAGTTATCTACTCAGCAAAAAGCAGAAAACTGCCTGCCCATCTGGCTAGGTCGTACAAGTCTCCTGCTAGCTTTAGGCATTAATCACTGTGTATCTAACAGCTAGCACAAGGATCATATGCCTAGCAGGGGCAATTACATGATTTGAGCAATGGTCAAACTCTATGGACTAGCTCCGCCAGAAAAGTCCGACCCTGCCTCCCAAATTCTGTACCCTGAGTCAAACCATTTTTGCTTTCTGCAAAGGAAAGAGTTTGCTCTTTGGCTTTTTATCATGTTAAATTTAATAGCTTTTACTGTTCTTCAAATAGCTTTAAAATACAGAGGTCCTTCAACGTATGATGATTGTTAAAATATTTAATAAGGAGTAAACACTGTAAAATAGCTTCACTCTTTTATTGTTCTAAATAGACAAAAATGGTCTAGAGGTTTTATGTTTTTCTCACTTTGTTTTGTCTTCCCCTTGTGACTAGAGAAAACTGCAGCACAGATAAAAGCAGCATTACCAAACCAAGTCTGAAACAAATACAGACAGGAAAAACAACAAGCTTAGCTGCAAATGGAAAATTGTGGTTAAATTTGTTCCTTATGTGACAACACCTGTTAATACACAACATTCCCTGACTCTGGAATGGGATTTAGTTTCCCATGTCCACACTAAATTTAAAAGAAGCTGAGGGCTCTGGTCACTTATCACTATTGTCCTGTACTTCTCACTATCAAGCACAGACAGCTATTAATAACATGGTCTAAAGGCTAAACTCTATATTTAGCTGCATGTACCCTTTTGCAAAGTGAGGAAGCTGTTTTCACCGTGTCCAACATTCTATCACTTGATCACTTCTTCAAAGGTGTTTAATCAAACAAATAACTTTTCTTTAAAAGGCATTTTTGTAGATGATAACTACTGTTTTGCTCTCTCAGTAGTCATTCAAAAAAGGTAATACAAACAAAGAAGGTGGAATAAAATATTCTGTAATGTGCAGATGTTCATTAGTCAACCAGGTTTTATAAAGATCATCAAAATCTAAGTAGATTTTTCACTCACCTAAGAGTATCATAAAGCTGAAGCTTATCTCGTAAGAGTAATTCCAGATATCATGCATCTCATTGACACTGAGGAATTCACTTACAATCTGTATTCAAACTGACCCACGTGATCATTTATTTTTGTACTGAGACTGACCACAGATTGCATGAAAATTACAGTTTAGCTAAAAGGATACAAACAACATTCAGAATGCACTGAATTAATTTTAAAGGCTTGATTAGTTTTTGCTTCCCATTTTTCCTTTTATTTGGCAGTTCACAGATCAGAGTCTTGAGTCCAGGAAAAAACAACAAAGTTAAATTTACGCTGATATGAATCCATTTAATACAATTAATTGTGGCAGTTGCCATTTGTGACTTGTTCAACTGGTCATTCAGAATGTTGGGATTTTAGTGTCATGGCAGAGTATTGCATATGATGGGAAGAACAAGGCTAGCTACTAGGAATACTTCACGGTATAAAGGAAGTGTCTCTGAGGGTATAGGAGGGAAAGGAACTTGGGTGAACCTTTAACAGGCAGTCTTCTGAAACGTACTGTGGGCTAGTCTGAGACTGTTGTAGAAGACCTGAGGGTTGCTCTTAATTTCAGACAAAAATGAGCTGTTAGAAAGTCAACATTATCAAAATTATGAGGTGAATGTCTTCTTTCAAGGCAGAAATGACTGGGGTTGAAGAGAGAAGGAAGAGCTGGAAGTACTGCTGTGCCTTCTTTATCACCCTAGACATCTGATGATTGGTTATCAGGCCTCTTAATATCAATACAGCCAGTCCAGTCTAGTTCATAAACACAGATCTCTCCTCGTTGTATCCATATATTCCACCTAAGTCTGATCAGCATTAATATCTATGTAAGACTTCAAAACAAGATGACAGAATAATACTTGTCAACAATACAGTTAGCTAAAGAGTTCTTAACTAATTTGTCTCTCACTAAAGTCAGCAAACTCTTGAAATTTCTGCATTCATTTCAAAGTCAAATTTAAGGAAAAAAAATGTTTACATTGAACAAGCTAATTTTTTGAAGGTACCTTCTAAATGATTTTTTAAAAAGACAAGGCACATTGTGAAAGTTTGAAGTAATTATTTTGAAAAATTAAGTGCTGGGCATACTATTCTACCAGCCGTACTAGTGATGAACAGGATTTTATTTCACAGAGTATTGAGATGTTAAGTGCTACTTAACATGAATAAAGATGACAGAATTAAACTTCTAAATATTATGAAAATGGGTATTCTAAATTCTTCTTAATCTAATGAAAAGACAATTAAAAACCATGCCCTGTGATTAATCAGGAAGTGTAGTAGCTCACTCTGAGTGAGGAGACTGAGGTTTATATGAAGTCTGTAATCATATGTACCCTGTTAGCTGTGGAGAGAACAGTATGACAGGTGACATTTTACAGATAGTAATGACTTTTAAAATACTTCCTCTGTTATGCGTTCAAAGTTCTTGAATCATTGGCCCTCCTTAATGAGACATTTACCATTTGCATTAAAATTTTGTGAAGTTTTAAAATGTAAAACAGTGATCATATACCATGGTTGTACTGTGCAGCAAGCTGTCTGAAAGGAAGAAATCACTTCAACACCACTGTTGGATACATTACAGTGGTGTATACATATGTTAAGCTGTAAGTAACTTCAGAAATCCCACATATTTTATCCTCCACCTGGATGACAACACTGGAGCTAAAACACCTTTAAATACTAGAGAATGAAGATAGAGATACATCAATGCACAGTTCTTTTAGGAAGCGTCATCAGCAGTAAACGTTGATTTGGTAGAGTAAATAGAGCCTCTCACAAACTTTCCTCTGTGGGAAACATCAGCTGAGACACCTACTATCAGCACAGGGCTTTTGTTTTATGCCTTTTTCTGAGTCTTCCTGAATACTTCTCCTCTTTGTATTTATCTGTTAAATATTCACCCTTGTTCACTGTATAACCATTAAACATGATCATGGGAGACTGAAAGTGTACAGAGCTCCCAGAATTTCAGGGAATTTGTAATAATCTCAGATTCAGCTCTATATTTTCTTCTCAGAGTTGCTGGCATTCGAAAGGCAGCTTTTGGGGTATTGTAGAAGTGTTTCCAGATTGCAAGTCTGAACTGTTTGAATATGCAAATTTGAAAAAAAAAGAAAAAAAGCCACTCCTTTTTGTGAAGTTACCCTGGTTCTGAGCATGTGCAAAAAGCATGTGCAGTATCACTTTTTTTTTTTCTTTTTTAACACTTCAGCTATATACGGAATCTCAAATAAGTTCTTTCTAGGCTTGTTAAAGTATCTGTGGGAAGTTCCTGACTTTTTTCTATTTTTTTCCCTTCAGTTCATCCATGGTTCCTATAATTTCTTAGCCTGTCATTAACAAATACTGCTAATCTAAGTAAAGCTGCAGACAACTGGGGAATTGAGCAGAATACAGAAAAAAAAAAAAAAAGAAAAGTTTACACTAGCTTTATTTATTGCTTTGGATATCATATCATTGCATGCTACCTACTTTAATACTACTTCTATCAGTAGAAGGAAAAATGTAGCTTGCAGAAGAAATAAATGCTTGCACAAGAAACATTTAAACGATCTGATGTAAATGTTATTCCATGGCTTAGTGTGTTTTGTGACAATGATCAGTATACATTTTTGGAATACAATCCAAAAGATAATGGTGTAATATTTTTAGTTACTAAAAATTCTAAAAATAGTACATCTAGTATTGTTGTCTTTTAGGGTACTATTATTAACTAGTGACATTTCTCCTTTGGGAATACTGCTGGCTATGACTGGAGTCAAGAAATAGCTATAAAAACTAGGCTTCATTGTGTGTTGCTGTGGTTATTTTTTTTCCCCCATAGAGTGCATATGAAGGTGAAGAGCGAACAGAATTAGCTAAATATTTAGTTTAGCTGAAAAGGACTACGTTCATTTACCACACAACTTGGTCGGTACATTTCCACGATGACTTTTGGTAACTCTGAAGAGGCTATTTTAATCCTTCACTCAAAAGAAACTGAAGAAAGTCTAAATTATTATACTGAATAGTGGTTTGATGAGAACTAGCACAGCACTTAATTTTAATTGGAAGACTAATATCTTCAAAGCTGAAAAATTTTTTCAAGTATTTTTCCGTTTCTCTGATCAGGTAAAGATTCACAGTCCAAAAAGTTCCATATCAGTTTTCACTGTAGATAACAGGAAAAAAGATATTTCAGCATTTATTCTCTATTGCAAAATCTAATGTGTATAACATGTAAAAGGCATTGTTCCCTAGAAATTATGTACAAATGGAAAAATCCCCGAAAACCAAATTTGTTACAATCCCATTTCTGAATCACTCCACCTGCAACAAATTATAGAGCTGAGACTATGTATTGTGGAAGCAAACCACCAGTATTTTATCCATCAGATTGGTGTGCTACCTTAAGTGGATTTGTGCAAATTCTGATCTTTGCTGCAAGACTGTAGAATACTATATCAGTATTGTACAGTATTGTTTTGGCCAGAGTTTCATTCCCTGTGTATCATTAAGTATTCATCAAAATAGTGTAAAAACACTAAATCCACATGAATAAAGTTAGCCAAGAAGTGTTCTTACAGTTATGGAGATATGGGTGACATACGGGACCCACAGCTTCTTCACTATCTTGCCAAGAGATTTTAATGTTTTTACATTAAATATCATCATCTACAAGTAGTTGTGCTTATTTCTGTGGAAATATTTATGGGTCTTAGTCTGAGTGGAAGGGGTTATTTTCCATTGAAGAGAAAGCATACGAAGCTATACAGTATCGAGCTTTATGAACAACTTTACTCATTGCATCTTGACCTAATGTAACTTAAGGAGCCTGATGTAACTGCTTAGATTTTTGAATATATGGAAAACTCAAAGCTACCTTCAATACCCTTAGCAGTAGAATAAACATAGGCTTAATAGGTAAAAAAGAAATATAACTAATATGAACAGATGTCCTGTGAATTCATATGCTGATTTTTTTTCATTATCAATTGTGAAATAATAGTTTATTATTCTACTTTAAGTATCAGTTTAATAAATGACATATGTACATTTTCATGCCCTACAAAGTTAATATATATGTACAACTAAGAATTACTGGCCTCATTGTGTGCTACTCTGTATTGAGGTTCATGGAGCATTATGTCAGTTAACCCCTCTCTTTTACATCACATAATATAGTTTAAATAGCAATGCTATCAATTCATACTGTTAGGTCCTAAATAGAATATTTGAGGTATATCTGAGATATACTTCTTCATTTGCAATGGAGAAATAGTTCATCAGAGTCAGCTGGAATGAAGTTACTGTATTCATATATTAATTGTCTTTTCAACTCTGCAGAAAAAAAAAAAGTTGAGGAAACATCTCCCCTGCAAAAATAAAACAAACCAAACCAAACCCAAACCAAACAAAAAAAAAAAAACCGAAACAAAAAAACCCCTAAATCAAACCAAACAAACTCCAAGTAGACCAATTTATTTAATCTCTGATCTAGACCCAATTCAGCCTACAGCTTTATGAATAAATTTCCCCAAACCAGTCACTATTTCATGGCTTCATACCATAAGAATCTGGACCGTTTCAAGGGCAAGACATTTTACACTTGGTCACTTTAACTGAGACTATTTCCTTCCAATTATATATATGTTATATGTATATATAATGTATATTTCACAGATCTCCAGTTTGAAAGCATTTCTGATTACACAAGCTTGGGAACTGTTTGTATTTCTTTTCGTTTATTAAAAAAAAACTTAACTTCCCTTTTCATTATGAAATTAGAAAAGAGTGAATGCAGTAGAATATTAGAAATCCTGAGACTGAAAAGTTACTGAAGTAGAATAATTTCATTGTAATAGAGGGATGAAAATTGAAAAGTGAGCACAAATCAAAGTAGTTATGTCTGCTCTTGCCTTATGAAATATGAAGATGGAATCTTAGCCTGCAGTGAGAGAAGTGGCAAAAATCTCATTTAATGGTGCAGGATATGTGTCTGCATATGGGGGAAATATAAATGGGTCTTCTATAAAGTAATAATAATTATTTACTTTTTAATTCCCATTCATACCCCTCTGAACACTTGCTGTGCTAAGAACATTGTTTATTGTAACAGCTAATGTAATGAAATTATTTATCTTATATATATGTAGTCATAAATTTTTAATAGGAAAGGCTATTTTTTTTCTGTGTTTCCTATTTGTCTCAGTACCTAGCAAAGCAATGCCCTCATGTACCAGAATTGTTGATGATCTGGTTAAAAGAAAAAATATTTACAGAATCAAGATTATAAGAAAATTTTATTCAGATTAACAGAACAACTGATGTTTAGCCTATTTTGTTGTTTTGTTTAACTGAAGTATTTATTTGGCAATCTGTTGACAGCTTTTCCCTCCACCTATGAGCATACCAAGTACTTTGCTTGCTTTAGAAAGTATTGATATTTCTATATAATACTCATGTCTGCTTTACGAATGTTTCTATGTCAGCTTTGTATTATTTTACCAAAGCAATATACGCAGCAGAAAAATAAGAGGTAATCATTATCAATTTCATTTTGCAGCGACATTACTTGAACACCTAATATATGTACCTAGGAATATGCAGTGTTCTGACACCTTGTTTTAATTGTCACTGAGAAGAGCCTGGCTCCATCCTCCTGACATTCACCTTTTACATATTTATAAACATTAATGATGTCACCCCTCAGTCTCCTCTTCTCTAATAAGGAGACCCAGCTCCCTCAGCCTTTCCTCATGAGGGAGATGCTCCACTCCCTTAATCATCTTTGTAGCTCTGTGCTGGACTCTTCCACGCAGTTCCTTGTCCTTCTTGAATGGAGGGGCCCAGAACTGAACACAATATTCCAGATGTGGCCTCACCAGGGCAGAGTAGAGGGGGAGGAGAACCGCTCTTGACCTACTAGGCACATCCCTTCTACTACACCCCAGGATGCCATTGGCCTTCTTGGCCACAAGGGCACATTGCTGGCTCATGGTCATCCTGCTGTCCAGCAGGACCCCCAGGTCACTTTCCCCTACACTGCTTTCCAACAGGTCAGTCCCCAGCCTATACTGGTATCTGGGGTTGTTCTTTCCCAGATGCAAGACACTTGCCCTTCTTATATTTCATTAAATTTTGACCCGCCCAACTCTCCAGCCTGTCCAGGTCTCTCTGGATGGCAGCACAGCCTGCTGCTGTGTCAGCCACTCCTCCCAGTTTTGTATTGTCAGTAAACTTGCTGACTGTGCGCTCTGTTTCCTCATTCAGGTCGCTGATGAATATATTGAATAGTACCAACTCTTGAGGGACTCCACTAGATACAGGCATCTAACTAGACTCTGTCCTATTGACCACAACTCTCTGACTTCTATTCTTCAAGGAGTTCACAATCCACCTCGCTATCCTGTCATCCGGGCCACACTTCCACAATTTAGCTGCAAGGATGCTGTGGGGGACAGTGTCACATGCTTTACTGAAATCAAGATAAATCACATCCACTGCTCTACCATCATCTATCCACCTGCTTATGTTCTCATAAAAGGCTATCAGGTTGGTCAAACATGACTTCCCCATGGTAAAACCATGCTCACTGCTCCTAATGACCCTCTTATCCTTGATATGCTTAGAGACAGCGCCGAGGATAAGTTGTTCCATCACTTTTCCAGGGATGGAGGTGAGGCTGACCGGTCTTTAGGTACCTGGGTTGTCCTCCTTACCCTTTCTGAAGACTGAAGTGACACTTTCTTTCCTCCAGTCCTCAGGCACCTCTCCTGTTCCCCACAACTTACCAAAGATGATAGAGAGTGGCCTAGCAATGACCTCTGTCAGCTCCTTCAGCACCTGCAGGGGCATCCCATCAGGACCCATGGATTTATAGATGTCCAGCACCGAGGCAAACTCCTCCTTTATCCTGACTTCCTCTGGACCCCAATATTCAAGTTGCAAAATACTTATTCATTTTTGTTGGTTATTTTAGTATTCTTACTGACTGAGTCCAAGGCAAATGAATATTAGTTTTGTCTTGCTTAGTCTGCTTCTGCTTTATAAGTGCTAGCAGCCTCTGCTTTGCTGTTTCTGTTGTGCCTTATTCTGTTAGGATTTTCTGTTAGGAGTACAAAAGTATAAAAGAATTCAGTAATATTTTATTTTTCAAGTTAAGTTACCTTCCTATTCAGTAAGTTCTTTTTAAGATAATTTATTATATTAAAAATGTAGAAAAAGATGGTATGCTTCTGTAACCATAATAGCACTTTTACTGTACAGTCTTTTCAAAACAGAATGTCTTTTGTTAGGATAGGCACTCACTTTGTGTTATATCAACCCTATTTATTTACTTTTGGGGTTGTTTACTCCTTTTCCTTATTATAAGCATTTGATTTTTTTACCTTCAGTATCAATCTCCAGTAAACCTTTTCAAATGCCTTATAAAAATTTAAGTACATGATGTTCACTTCAGACTTCCCCTTTATCTATCTCTTCCAATTATCTCATAATGGAGCAGAGTGCTACAGCTCATACTCTATTTATATCTGTCATTTGCTTCATTCTTAGTTTGTTCTTAGGCTAAATCCAACTTACAGGTCTTGGAATGGGTGCCATTTATTGTTTTTCATATCTTGTTGATATTCTGACCAGTACTTATATTTTTACCAATCCTAATATACATTATAAGAATACTTTTGTTTTGCCTTTTACCATGATTTTATTTAGCTGCTATTTTAAACTCTAATACTGTGATTACAGAATACGTCAATTCAGTATCTGGCATTCTAGTCTCGTCTCTGTGCCTGGAAACTTCTAACTTTTTAGCAATGTTATCATAGGAGTATGATAACTGGAATATGTAAAACTAAGTCGAATTATGAATATTCATTGAATAATCTGAGACTACTATACTCATTCATGTTGTTCACATCTGATTAGGAACTGTGTGAACATATCTGGGCTAAGAACATGGCTTATACATTATCTCCTGTCTGTTTAAAATATTTCCAATTTAAGTGGCTATAGAATTGTATCCTTGAGATTCTTATATTTTAATTTCTTTTCAGAAATATCATTCTTGGGAGTTCATAAAAACAGGAAAAACGAAAGAGCATCAGAAGGAATGCATTGTGGATCTAAAAAAAAAAATCTTATTTTGCACTTAATACACACTTGCTTTGTATTTTTATTATTAATTGTATTTTGATACAATGCAGAGACCTTGAATCTAGGTCAGACCATTATAGAAAAGCACTGTAGGGAAGCAGAGCAGCATATAATTCCCATTTCAAAAAATGTGGCAGAAGTCAAGCAATGTGTAGCAAGTAGTTGGAGCACAGGACCAGGATATATAGATCAGATATGAATAAATCAATGAAGGATTCAGAGTAATGAACTATCCCTAATCTTGAAGGCATATAAAAGACTCAAACTTGAGACACTTTTGGAGAAAAGAGCATTTGAAGACAGTAAACATAAAAATGGAAGAATGACTGAAGGAAAAATAGACAAGATTAGAGGAATAAATGGAACACAGCCTTCCTCTAGGCAGAACACTGGCTTGATAACCTTCATGTCTAGGTATGTGTTTGTGTGGTAGAGTAGGACAGGGGATTCATCTCATGGCTCTGGGTAACTACTACTTCTCCAGAATCTGTTTAGCACAAAAAAAGATGACCCATAAAACCTCCTTTTGGTGGTACTGTATTTATGCATCTTCTTACTTGTAGTTTTTTCAAACACAGTTCTGACTATGCCCGTAAAAAGATCAATTTTGTTTTTATGAACACTAAAAATTGAAATAGGGAAATATAACATGTTTTATTGTTAGTAAGCTAGAAGCATATAAAGCTGTTTCAGTTTACTGTACATTTATAGAGCTGAAAGTTAAGATGGTAAGTTTTCTGACTCCTGTTGTTTAAAGGGTAAAAGCTTTTACAATATTATTTCTTTCCACTCATATTTGTCTTTCCTTAATTAGGTTTCTTTTAAAATTGAAGAGTGTCTGCACTGAGGCAGACTATTTAGTCTGTTATTTAGCAGATTTGACCTGTTCTGTTTGGTTTGTTATTTAGCAGACAGTGTAAGTCGTAAGAGGAAATAATGTAAGAGCAGAGTAAGTAACACATTGTTGCTTATTTTAATATAGCCGTATTCTGGTATGGCCTCTTTTCCAACTTTCCCCTCCATCAACACTCATCCCATTCCCATGCATCTAATTCATACACAACATTTTGTTCTTACTCTCAATATAGTTATTATTGAAACAAATCATCAGCATTTTCCTAATGATACTGAAGTGCTCCTGATGCTGCATTCTGAAGTGCTAAAATGCGCTCTAGAACTTTGGTATTAGTTAACAGTTACAAAATGTTATTAAACAGTCTAATACAGGCAGTGCGATTAAGGAAAGGTTGCAGAGAAACATCTGTACTACCTTAGAATTAATTTGTGTTCATGAATTGGACTTTGACTGGATGATTATTGCCATGGTCAAGTAAACAAGTTCTGCTTAAACTGCCCCTGTAGGAGCTTTAACATCCAAATAGTGACAGATGCATGACTTTTTTGTAATCCCTGTTGAAATATTTTATCACTTTAAAAACACTGTTTAGGGATTTGGCCTATAAAAATATTGTCTCAGTTTAGGGAATTAATTTTGAAAGTAAGAGAATAACATTTGTCCAGGTTTGAAGGGGACAAAACTGAACTAATTTATTTTTTACATGCTGTTTATAAATATGTAAATTTGCCAGTTACAAAAATTCTGAATGAATGTATAATAGAACTATGCAGCTGTTTTTACTGTATTCCAAATAGCACAGATGTTTTACAGAGTCAGTGGAAGGCCTTTCCTAAAAGGCTCACTAGCTTAAGGACCTGTGATGAAAGTATCTATAGCCAGCAAAAGTCTCAGTTGTAATGAATGGACAACTTACTATGCTAAATCGAGGTTCAGTTTTAAACATAGTTATGGATAACACCAATTTTTTAAACAAGACTTGATATAAACCCAGATACCTATAATCATATTTATGAATGCAATCCCATGATCATCACACTGTACAATCCTAGACTAGAATTTTAGGCTGTCATCTCCTCACCCACCCAGTCCTCCCATTATTTTCGTTATCTGGGCAACTGGTCCATTGACTTTGTAACAGCATAGTTATGCTGTCATAGAATACTTTGGATTGGAAGGGAGATATTTCATAACCACTGTAAGTCAGTCAAATCGTATTGTTGCACTAAGGTCCTGGCTTTTCCAGTATCCCAGAGAGTTTACTCCTGCCATGCCTTTGCATTAGCTGTACACAAAGATAAAGGTGAAACTCTATCTCCAAAGAAAAGAAAATAAATAGTCTCCAATTAGAGCAAATTCCTAATCTGACTCATCTGGAAATCAGCGCTTTGCAAGGGTAACATGAGCAAAGACTCTCCATGGGGAGATGGCAGGTTCTTAAGCGGGTCATAAACCAACATCCTCACTTGACAATGTATCTCCTGCTGTCAGCCAACAATTAGCATAAGCCTGTTTTACGTGGTTGACAAATAAATTATTTGTTTTTGCATCTAATTCATACACAAATCTGTACGATGGGTTTATCTTATAATAAGCAAATCAAGCATTGATTGGTCAGTACTGACATTTAATAATAGTTGGCAAGAAATTGCATTGTTGAGAGCAGTAAAGATAGCAGTGAACTACATGTTGATAAACAACTGTCCAGTTCTAAACATAAGCCAAACACCTATGGCATCTATAAACTAAAAACTGCCTGTATGACTTTCCTGAAAGCCAGTAATAAGCTAGTAAATACCAATCACATGATTCAGTGAAGGCATATATCTGAATATTCCATAATAATTTTGCTGCTTCTGCAGAGAAATCACAAATCTACACTAGTAAAAGACTCCACACAGAACACACATGTACATCTTTTCCATAGTGTGTATACCCTTAATTGCAAGTTTATCACTCATACAGCACAACATTAAAGAGTTCAGGTAGTACAAACTGAAACTGGTAGACCTGGAAGCGTAGTCTAAGCATAACCTTATGTCTTAAACACATCTATGTTCCCAGGCCTCTTGCAGCAGCTCTTCCTCTGTAATGCAAGTGATAGCAAGCTCAAATCAAAGCCCAGTTCTTGGGCCTCTCCTTTCAGGGCTTCTATTCCCCTGACACAGGCTGCAAAAGAGAGGAAACTAAGGGACCCTCTGTTCCATCAGTCTGAGCCCATCAGCTTTTATATAAAGTATTTGCCAGATTGTATGTTTCTTTGTGGGGCTTTGCTACCACTTCCTCCAGTATGTGCTTAAGCTTCATTGTGGTAGTTGCTGTCTGCCTCCTTTGTAACAATTGTTTCTCATGTTTTTCTGTTTTGGTTTGTTTGTTGAGTGTGGTTTGGGTTTTTGTTTGTTTGGGTTTGGTGGTTTTTTTTTGGTGTGTTTCTTTGTATTTTAAACACACAAGTGGAGAAATTGCCAGTTTTATAATGCAGCCTTCATGGATTACTACTGCGATAGTGATTTGAAGTGTCAGACTTTCATTGAAATGCCATTACATTATATGTCATCTGTCAAATGTTTTGGGTCATTTCTCTGAACATATAATATCTTAACTTGCCAGTCCTACCTAGATATTTATGTTTACATTGCTAGATAAATGTGTACATGGATTTAACTTCCACATAGCATAAAATACAGCCAGTCTTCTTTGTGCTATATAAACTGCTGTGAGTAAGTCTGCTGCACAGGGCCCTGGAGAGCAGTTTTGGCACTTACTCCACGCTCATCATATCCTTCTCTGGAGGGGATTAGGAGGTGACAAAGCAAACTGTGGTGACAGCTGGGGGTGTCAAGAGGAAGTTGTGAGGATTAGGGATGGAAAGAAAGGTGTAAGTGGCAAGGGCGGTAACAGAAAGTGAAACTGAGCACTTCACTTCTAAACTGAAGAAACATTCGACAGTTTTGCTGATGGAAACAGGCAAGAGGTCAAATAATCAAGGAATCAAAGGTGTATGTATCACAGGTATATAGAGGTGTACGTACAGACTACATCTCACTGGAGACTAAAAGCAGCAACAGCTTCATTCTAGTGAAGTAAAGGTATAAATATTTGAAGGTTATAGTGTCAAGAATTCCACTGCATACTTTCCCGTGATTTGGCAGTAAAGTTCACTCCTAGTTTCTGAAAATGTAGTTAATATCTGTATTACCTTTGCAGAAGAGGCACATGTGAATTGTAGACTGAGTGCCAAGCTTTCATTGACGGGAGATGAATTTTACCTGAAAAGTTGTTTTCTGTAGCAGAGAGAATATTTTTGAGGGAATTGTGCAATTCATACTAGTATCACTTCACAGGAAAGACAGAAGGCATTTCACTAGCTTCATTTTGAAACTAGAATTACAGATCCAGCAACTGCAATATGTTCAGATTTTTTTTTCCCCTCAAACATTAATAGATATATACACTTCAGGTTTCTAACTGTTTTAGAGAACTATGACAAATTTCTGGCTCTGTTTCTCCTCCAAGTATCCATAATACAGACGTTTTGTATGTCTTGAAGGAAGCAGCTTTGGGAGATGGCAAAAAGTTAAAAAACAGGTCAGTCTGAATGGGGTCAGAGAACTCATCTTGCTTAGAGATATCTCTTTGGTGGCCAGTTAAAAAAAAAAAAAAGTAGGATCTCAAGTTTAAGATGTACCCATTTTTAGCTTAACACTTGGAAAGAAAGTCTTCCATATTTGAAGGACAAATGCAATGTTTTCTGAAACTGCAGGCTATTCTAGTTCACCTGATGGTTCTTACAAAATTTTTCTTAGTATTTTCAGTGAAAATGGCCTTATTTCTGCCATTGTTACTGCTGAAATACGTGGGAAGCTGTTAAACAACTAAGAATCATATTCTCATCCCCATATAGTTATTCAAAAAGCAATCATGGCAACTAAGTTAGGACAGAGAAATGTGAGAAGAATACAGCTCCCAGGAGGGAGGGCACAGAATATAGATTGCATCCCACCAGGTCAATGTGATACAAAAGGTAGCATAATGTCTTGCACAGTAACTGTAGTTGTAAATTTAAGGCTACAAAGACTTAAGAAATTTCAGATATTCTGTTTTAATTTTGTCAGAATACCTAAGCAATATCAAAATTAAAACAAAAACAAAACTATTTTTTTTGCTGATAAATGCATTTTCCTTCGAAAAATGCAATAGATTTTCTACTTAAAGGAAATATGAAATTGAATTCTTGAATAAGACAATTTTCAGAGCAAAAACGATTGTGATTTTGACATGATATGGTGACATTTCCATCATAGAACTCAGAACATTCAATTTCTGAAACTTCTCTCCTTATGAAATGTTAATCAGTGACTAAGACTCCATACACAGATGATGTAAATTCATCTGTTTATACTGAACGCTGTAGTTTGAGATACTTTCTCATACGCTTCTATTTCCTTTTGGTTAGGAGCAGCTAATGCTTCCCTATAATTTACTGTGTCTTCGGTATAAATGTATGTTAACTTACTGAATTCCAAAATTTCATTTTGAAAAAAAACCCCTAACACCCCCCCCCACCCCCAAAACAAACAAACAAACCAACAAACCCACCACAACCAAAAAAAACCCAAACAGAACTTGAAAATTGTTTTTCTGACAGGATATAGTTATGCTGTGCATTTTTCCAGGAAACACTGAATAAATTCTTGGTTAAAATTAAAGATTACCAAGTGTAACTAGCATAATACAGTTAAAAAAACCAAAACCAAAACAAAAGAAGAAAGGCAAAATAGAAGTAATAGGATGGTAACAATAAAAGGTTTATTACAGAAGAATTGATACATATGCTTTTCTGCATCTCACACTGACCTGCTAGTTTAATGTAAAATATGCTGTATAGTTGAAATAGAAATAAAATTACTTTCATTTTGGGACAGAAATAATAATTAACTACTTAAAGCAATGGGGAAATATCTAGTTTGAATATTTTTACTATTTGATTACTTTATTCAACTGTAATGCAACAGAATCTTTCCATTGATCTAAACAGGCATTGTGATCAGACCTACTGGGAAGCTGGGTCTGTGTTTCAGGTAATATATTAATGAGTCATATTTAAAATTATATTTTACACTTGGTCATGTGATACTCAAAAAAATGACAGATTTGGATTCACCCACAGTTTTTTTGTTCCTTTTTTGGATGTTGTTTTTTTTCCTCTCCATCTGCTCTTTTTTTCCTTCTCCCTTCTGCTGCATTTTCAGAAAACTAAACCTTAAATTGTTTTTTGTTTTTTTTTTAAAAGTAAAATTAAGCCTGAGATAAGGAATCTAATCTGTAAGGATACAATGTATGAACAGCTCTCAGCTTTGTTCTGCTTGCTGCTTTTGAAAAGATACAATCTTGAAAAATAAGAAGGAAGGAAAAGGTAACTTACAAAAGAGCAGTAACAGAATAGTCAGATACATTTGTCTTACAGATGATAAGTAGAGTTTGAGTAGTAATTTGAATTTCTCTGATAATCAGAGGCTAACTCAAGTCCCTTGAACCATATTGAAGAAGAGTGTGTGCTGAACTTTTCCTTAAAGTTGTGACATGTTGGGCTCATCCTTTCATTAAACACAAGACCTATGCACACGGTGGTATTTTGCTGTTTCCAGTAACCCTGGACTACTGTACACACACCCCAAAAAAAGCCAAACCCCAAACCACCAATAAAACCCAAAACACCACCATCAAAAAAAAAAAACCAAAAACCCAAATGAAAACAAAAAAAACCCCTAGTACTTCCTATGCCTAAACAAAGATGACATGTTTTCTTCACAGGTACTTGGGTTTTTTTCCTATGTAAGAAAGGTGTTTGCACCTGTAAACTGCCATATTTAAAGTGAGCAATGAGTCTTTAATTTAATAGTCTAGAGATGATAAAATTTGCCAGAACAATTTAGGCTCCTATTTATCTGAGCACCTGTTTCTATCTTTATCTGGATAATCTCCATGACAATGTCCCTCACAGTGTTTAGATGCTTGCTTTGTAAGAGAAAAGTGTTGCATGGGGAGCATGCAAACTGAATCAAAGCTTATTAAAATAAAATCTACAGAGAAATAACATTACATGTTAAATGTTGTGTAGGAGTGATAAAATTCCATCAATTCCATCCCATCTAGTTTGAACATAGAGTGGATATTTTTCATACATGGTCAGCATTAAGTTTCTGATGGGCCTGAGGAAGAAGAACTTTTTAAGGGCCATATAACACCAACAGTAAGAGGGCCTATATGGCATTCATGCAGTGCTGCAGAGTTTATTTATTACAGCCTAGATATTTGTGGGCTATCCTAAAGTGCAATACTGGACATAGGCCAAACTCTGTTGAAGTAATTCAAGAGGAGAAGACAAACAACTCAAAAGACAGATTTCTCAAGCTCATGAAATGATAACTTTAAGAGTAGTAAAGTCTAGAGGTACCAATGGGCCAGGCCAAGATTTTGAACGCTAGGAAATCAAAAGGAAAGGAATGATGTGTAGATTTATTATTACGCTAAAAGATAAAGTGACAGGAGGAGATGAATAATGAAAAAGGAGAAGTTGCCAGAGGTAACACTAAATTAATGACACTTGGTGACAAAGAACCATGAAATTGTTAAAAGTGACATTGAAGGAGGCCTAGAGAGAAGGTTATACTTTCTGTTTTGACTGTGGTTAAATTTAGAGATGGTGATGTTACAGGAGAGAATGATTTCCTCCTGCAAAAGAAAAAGCATAAGCAAAAATAAGAGAATGAGGCTTTGACCAGAAGGAAGGGAAGTTTCCAAAGGAGAACCGAAAGGAAGAAAAACCAAGTCCTGACTTAAAATTCCTTACAGTAAGAGTGTAAAGAAGAAAGGCATGTTGAAAGCAAAGACCCACATAGGTAGGGAATGAGAGCAAAGAAAAGAAACCACAGGAGGGACAGTGTGGTATTTCCTTAATGTTTTCAAGTGAAATAGTGAAATTCTGTCGTACATAGAGCAAGAAAAGTCAGGGTGAATTCTGCAAGGAACTAGAAAAAAGAAACGGTTGAAGGAGGGATTGGAAATATTCTGTTTGGAAGAACAGGAAGAAGGAGTTAGAATGAGAGGATGATGCAGAGTAAATTGTGAACTAATCATGGATTAGCAGTAGAGAGGTCTCAGAGGACCAAAGAAAGAGGCTGGGGGCAAGAAGGTAAATAGATGGAGGGCTACAGACTACTTGCAAAACTACCCCAGGCCCTGCAAACTCCCTTTTGTGTAGGCACAGGTATGTCTACTTATCACTGACAAAAAAACTGGTGTTTTTTGAGAGAGAACAAGAGTCTTACTAAGGTAACAGCTAATTGTCAATGTTACAACAGAAATTTGGTAAGCATTTATAAATAGCTTCTTCTGGAAGGTTCGCAATGATTACAGAATCACAGAATCATTTTGGTTGGAAAAGACCCTTAGGATCATCGTGTCCAACCATTAACCCTACACTACAAGTTCACCCCTAGACCATATCCCTCAACACCACATCTAAGCGATGCTTAAACAAATCCAGGGATGGTAACTCAACCACCTCCCTGGGCAGCCTATTCCAATATCTTACCACTCTTTCTGTGAAGAATTTTTTCCTAGTGTCTAGTCTAATCCTACCTTGTTTCAGCTTTAGGCCATTCCCTCTGGTTTTGTCACTAATTTCCTGAGAGAGGAGACCAGCACCAACCTCTCTACAATGTCCTTTCAGGTAGTTGTAGAGAGCGATGAGGTCTCTCCTCAGCCTCCTCTTCCTCAAACTAAACAGGCCCAGCTCCTTCAAACAGTCCTTCTATGATCTATTCTCCAGTCCCTTGACCAGCTTCGTTGCCCTCCTCTGCACCCGCTCCAGCAGCCCCATATATCTCTCTTGTACTGAGGTGCCCAAAAGTGGACACAGTACACAAGCTGAGGCTTTACCAGTGCTGAGTACAGGGGGACAATCACCTCCCTAATAAAAAAAACCCAACAAACTATAGTAGAAAATACCATTAAATTTTAAATCAACAACTTGAGGCATATTGTTACTCTACGAACAGTAATTTCTAATTCATTCATACAGTGTATGCATGGTACTCAGGCAGGGTGTATGTATATGCCTCACCGATCAGAGAGGGAGAGGGTAGATTCAATGGATAGATTGCTGTAGTTGTAGGAGAAGGATCTGTCATGTAACTTTTGGTTTAAAACAGCAATAGGTGATAGGGACATGTAGCTGTGATACAGAGGAATAGAGGATTTTAGGCACGTGAACTGTCCTCCTCCTAATGCAGTTTTATTACTCATGAATCACCAGCTGTCCTGTCGCCTTTCATAGCAAAGCAACCTTTCCCTTGAAACAGAAATTGTTTGTTGAATGGCAAAGAGGAAAGTTGGTACAGAAAAACAATTTCAGGAAAGCAATAGAGAAATTATCCTGGAGAAGAGAGGATAAAATTTGAGCAGAAAAAAAATAAAGGTATGGTAGCTTGCAGTGGGTTATTGTGTCTTTTGCTCCTAACATTCCAATACAGAGTTAAATCCAGGCTGACAGTGATGGAAAGGTGTTATACAGACTTGATATTCAACAAGTCTGTTTTTGATAAGTAGTTGCCAATGTTATAAAAAAAGAAAAATAACAAACATTCCTCAGAGTTCTCTAATATTTAGACTTAGGCAGTTAAAAAGTCTTGCATAATGGGTTTTCATTGCAGTAGCTCTGTGCTGTATATATCCTATACATGAAGTATTTCACCCAGACATTAAAAGGAGATATTTTCACATGCAATAAGTTAACTTTATATGTATGCTTTAAAAAAAACCCCCAACAAAACCACCAAAAAATTACCAAACTTGTCAACTATCTTCATTGTGTGATTTCCTTGCAAAATTTAGCTTAAAAAGCGCACTATTTCTTAATGCATCATTAACATTTGACTTATTAATTTTCTAACATTAGGTAATAGATTTGCAATAAGAAGGTGTATTTGCAGTAAAAAGTCACGTGTGTGGTATTTGCAGGGCCACTAAAATGGAGAGGGATACTGCTCTGAGATTTCCCTATAGTAAAACATCGTAGTATTTTCTGTTGTGTTTTGGGGTTTTTTTTAAATAAAAGTTTCTAATGACAAAGAATAGAGATTGCAAATTCATTTTTTATTACTGCACCATTACTAGAATGGTGAGTTTGTCACTGGTTTTCATAGGTGCAGGACTGAGATGATAATTTCCTTTTTGAATCTGCAAGACTGATTGTGAATGGGCATTAAAAAAACCCCAGTAATATTGATTGAAAAGCATGGCTACTACCCACCCCTGAGTCTCAGTCACTTTCTATCAATCTTACTTTAAAAATCTTTCCCTCACAGGAATACAAAAAATGAAGATATTTTGCACAGAAAAGTTTGAAAAAACAATGTTATTTCCTATCTCCACTGTTGTATATTGCTGTATTATAATATTAAATTGCTGACATGAAACTGTATAGGTTTCACAAAGACAGTTTTATGTGACTGAGGCCAGTTTATTGTGAAAAGGAACATGAAGCTGATTCACAATGAGATTCTAAAATACATTTGTATTGATATACATAAAAATATAGATACATGTACACTATGTAAATTGTAAGGAAGAAAATTTTAGTTAAAGGCTGAAAGTTTTAGAATTTGGGCTTTTAAACAAATAAGGAAAAGTTTGCTTTTCCTTAGAAAATATTTTCCTGTGGTTTCAGGTAGAAATTTTTACTTTGTACAGCCTGAAAAATTCTATTTGGCCTATTTTCTGATGCTGTCCTAGATTTCTTTCAATTGACACAAGCAGCACTTACTGGAAAGATAGAGTGAAAAAGGTTTGAACACACACACACACACACACACACACTTCTAAACTCCAAGGATATTATACATCATTGATCCTTTTTTTCTGTAAGCTGTGATTAAGGTGAACTCAGTTCATACTATTTCTCTCTTCATTAATACTGAAAATTTTCTACAGTGACACAGATAGCACTTGATCTCTGTAAGTCCATTAGTTATGGTAACATTCAATTACATAATCAAATGAATGTAGATATGTCTGGAAAAACTTTACTAGATAGATTAACTCAGATTCACTGATTTAGAAGGTAACTTAGAAATAAATATACCCATAGAAAGAAAAGAACAAAAGAAATGCCCAGGTACAGATATCATAGCATACACTGTAAGTATTAAGATGACCAAGCATGTCTTTGTTACATGATAGCTCAAATTTGAGCAAGACAATTATATCACGTAGGTTGTTCTAGAGGAGTACTGTGAGAATTCAGTTTGGAAAAATAAAAAGATAATAGATAATATTGCTTATTCCGAGGCAGTTCTTGGAAGGTGTGGAACCTGTGTTCTATCATGTACATTCACAATGTTAGATGTAGATTCTTCAACAAGACAATATTATATGAACAGAATTCTGCAGATATTATTAAAATATTCATTGGTTTATTAATAATAAACAGATAAAAATCCCCTACCAGAAAAATACTTTATACCTGTCAGTTTTAATTATTCCACGCTCGTTAGAAATCCTCTTTAAGAAAATGCAGGGCCATATTATGTTAGATTTCATCAACATAATGCATGACAAATGCCTTCACTAAATACCCAGAAAAACGATGAGGCCCTGATCTCTACAACTCTCTCATGTCATGCTCGTGCTGCAAGAATGGACTACCAAATTAGGAGGCTGCAAAACAAAGAGCATCTTTTCTGTCTTTCCAATAAGTAGGCAGAAATAAGCATGCTGCCTTCAATTACTACCATTTGTTTTGGGGTGCTGTCATTCAGCATGAAGAGGAAATTAAAATCCCATAACTTATAGATGTACAGTGTTCATCATGATCTATGCAACTGACAACTGATTTCCTACTAGAAACACATAGAAGGCCTCTATACGTTAAGAGCCAGTAATGGAAAAGTACTGATCTTACTGCCATTTCCTTCAGCACAAGATGATGAGGTATCATTCAACAAGCACTCTTGATCGGCCTATTGATTCTGATGGAACAAGAAGGCCTGGAAGGTCAAATGAACATTTCTCTATGAAGCTCTAAACAAATAAGAGTTCTGAGTATTTCAGAACTTGCAAAACTTCAAACAGAAGGAGCTGTTACCTGAGACAGTCATTAAAATACACTAATCTTTTTATTAAAAGGTATAAGAAAAAAATGCCCACCTTTTTTTTGTCCTCCAGTAAAATAAACAGTTCACTTTAGTACCTCATTTTTTTAAACAACTAGATACATCCTCCATAATAAACTTTCAGGCTTGAAAGCTAACAGGATTTCACATATACTGGATTGGCAAATCCCAATTAAAAAACATATTGTGGCTATATTACAAGACTTTTTGTGGGCAAAACATGACATGTCCCTTCCCATTTAAATAAATTGATGTAGTTTTCTTCAGATTTGCTCCATTTGTACAGTTAACTTTTCTTTATTCCACTGTCAAGTAGTAGTAAGCATAAATACTTACAGCTCTTAGCAGGCACATAGTGACAAATCCAACCCATGCTTCCATTTTTGAAAGTATTATTTTTGCCAAATCCACTATTTTCTAACACAAAAGAAAGATGATTTGTAGATTGCTATATAATATTGTTACTATAGTGAGGCCTGGCTATAGAGGTGGAATGACATTGTAAATAGCAATGGAAAAATAAAAGATTAAATTAGTTAAGCAACGGGAGTGCAGACAGATTAGTCCCAGTGATTTACAGTCATGAGAAGAAGTGCTTTGTATTAGTGTCCTTGGCATGAATTAGTATTTTCCTGTTCTACTTTGCATTACATTAAAATGTACTACTCAAATTACTTCTTGATTGAATTTGAAGAGTGCAATATATAGTTGTACTTCGGGTACTTCAAGATGCTTCTTAAGAGTTTGAAAGATTCCACTTACATCACTGTTCTTTCATTTAAACTAGGGAGGACCACTATTAATGGTATTTAAAAAGAAGGTTAAAAACACACACAGTGTTTTCAAGAGAATCATATAACTTTAGGGATTTTTTTTTGCCACAGGTGTTATCAGCCACATATTTGTGCATTTTAAATAAAGCTGAAGCAAGAGTCAGTAAAGCATAAGACCTGTTCTTTAACTTCCAAAACCAGCTTTTCATGGAATATTCAATGCCTAACAGATACACAGAAAAGGTCTGAAGCTGTTGAATGCATACACAAACATACCTGTCCCAGTAACCATGGTCAAGGAATAGTATTTTAATCCGGCTCAATCTTTCGGTCAGAGTAGACTGAACTACAGCTTTCTTTTACAGGAAGATAAAAACCACTGAGCATGAATTGTTTAAACTACACTTTTAAATTACTTACACTAGAAATACAGAACAAAGCCAAATGCATTCCCTAGGTGATGAGCTGTGAACACATACACTATCACCCTGTATTGCAAGTATGCCATTTCATTAAAAGCATTTGCTTGGAATCAAATTCCCACTAATATTTACCTTGCAACCTAATAATCAAGTTTTATATAAGTATGTGGCAATGAATTTCACTTGCTTGAAACATCCTTACTGACTTGTACTTATTCATAAGTTCATAAAACACTTGGTCAGCCCCTTCTCTACTACTACTAAATGATCTTAATATTGCAAGTGAGAATCAGAATTCATTTGTGTTATGTTCCTGAAATACTCCTTTTCTAGGTTATACTAGGTTATATTCCAGGTTAGGTATATAGTGTGAAAATACAGAAAAGAGCACATACTTGAGGTAAAATTTTAATCATTAAAATATTACAAAAACGGTTCAAGTAGAATGGGTTTCTCCCTAAAAATAAAAAGAAGAGTATTAGAAAAGAATAGTGTCTGGAGGTTTCTGTTCTTATTCCTTACAGTGGCTCCTTCAGCCATTCATTCTTAGCTTGACTTAGTAAAATAGCAGCCTTTAAGAAACAAAGTGAAATATTCTCTGTCTGGTAGCCAGAGTATAATGGAAGTGTACGTTGATTATAGATGCGTGATAATATATTTCCTGCAAATGCAGGAGGCCAATATAATTTTTACTTAAGTTTAAAAAAAAGTCAGGGGAAGGAGGAGTTGAGCCGCAGAAGTGGTATTAGCAGCATTCGTAATCCAGTTTGCCATGGAAACTGCTGCATTGTGGAATCCCAGTCTGCTGTGAGCATGGGTTGCTAAGGAAAGAGCAGATAGCTGTTACAAGGCTATCAGAGCAATTCATAATGGTAGTGATAGGAGGGTGATTAGCTCCCACATCCTCTTTCCTCATTATTATTATTAAATCATGGCTTACTGTTAACTTGCTGCTCTTTCATGCTAAGTGACTACTGTAATCTTCTTTAAAAAAAATAAATCTGAGAGATTAGCTTAAAACATGTAAAAAAGATCATTGATACTGTGTACTTTTTCAATAACATCCCTTACTTCAATAGCTTGTGCCACTTTGTTTACCTATTGAAATATGTCCTTAAAGATTAAGTATATACAGTTAGCATGTGCCAGCTGCCAAATAACGGGAAATGTTTCCCACTAAAAGTGTCACTGCATTAATGACAGTAGGTACCTTGGGAAATGTACAGAAAAGAACTAAAGCAGAACTCAGGGCCCCACAAACCTGCTAACCTACTAATTAACCCCTGGACATGCTTCCTTAACTTGCCTTAAGGTTACCAACTATCTGAATTGTACCTGTGTTAATGGCAACAACTCCTGCAGTCTTGAACATCACAACACTTGGTCTATATTTAAGCTCAGTAAAGACTCAGAAACAAGTAGCTCTTCATCTGATGGGCTTTTTCTCTAGTTTGGTGGCAGTTTCTAGAACATTTTTCTGGGCCCAAGTTGTCTGAAAGATACAGTTTCAGCTATGCTTAGTTTAAAAAGCAGAAGGCAGGTGGGTTCCCCCTCTCTGATGCCAACTGCTTAAAGATCTTGCCGCAGAAGGGGTGGAGCCAGTTAGGGCAGAAAAACTGTTCTAGGGTAGGGGTTGCGCTTATCACTGTCAAACATGTCCTTGCATAGAAATAAATTCAGAATTCTGTAAGTTATAGAGTTTAGTGCCAATATAGATTCTTAAAAATAAGGTTAGTGTTTTGCTTCCTCTGAATAGGAAGCAGGGTAATTACCCATTCTACAAGGAACACTACAATAAACCACACTGAATCTAAATGACTAGCTAAAATGAACAGACCTCACTAAATAAGTCATAGAGAGCCTTCTTTTTGTGACCCTGTCCTGCAAAGCAGTATACCTAAACTTCTGGTAATAAGCAAGCAGGCATGAAAGAGTGGTATGTGCTGAGATGCCATCCATTCTGGTCCCATAACTAAATAAGCCCCCAGTTCCTTAAGTGTTTCAGAAATACATGGTATTATACAGGTACTTGAGGGGAAGAGAGAGACTATAGATAACATTAAATTATACAAAAATTGTTTCAGCAAAGGCTTCACACGCAAGAAAGGAAAAACTAAAGTCAGGAAAAATATGACAGTAGATGAAAGAAGTAGTAGTTGAAGTACAGTAATTTGATGAAAGACTGATGAAAAGAAATGCTCAAAGATCAAATATGCCTATGAATAGAAAAGGTATATGCAATTCTGCAATAGATGGTGGTATACGGAGAAATTGAGGAGTCAGTAACTCACTTTTGTGGTGTCACTTCATTCTTACACAATAGTAGAATGGTTCTCAGACTGAGGACTGATTTATTGGGGAGGCAGAGAAATTGTGCTAGAGTAAAGTGGTTCATGGCTGGAGGAGAACTGATTGGTGAGGCAGATCTAGTCAGTTGTGTAAAGGAGGGACTCCAGTGGAAGTGGAACTAATGCTGCACTCATTCTACAGCAAGCAAGATCTCGGCAATTCTGAAGTGACCTTAGTTTTTCTGTACAACTGGTAAACAATTTCTTCTTGTCAGCCCCTAGAACAGCTTTTCTAGTCATAGAACTATTGCATGACTTTTACTCCAGCTGAACTGAGGGACAGAAACATGAAATACATCCTGGCAAATTCAGGAGGAAGAGAGGGGGGAGGGAAAAAAAAGTTACTGTTCCTTTAATATAATCAAGAAGGGGAGTTATTTTCTGTACAGTGTTGTGTGATTGCAACATAATTTTGCTTTCAGGTCTCAGTATTTCATTGTAACAAAAGAAATTCAGAAAGGGTGGCTTGTTTGGTTCATGAGCATTTGATTAAAGGTGAACACTTAACTAAGACATAAATGTTTAACAGAGATATGAACAAGATAGAAAAAAAGACACGTCATTAAAATGTCAAATTTACAGGAAGGGAATTAAACTGAGATGGAAGGTTTAACCTGAACATCGAGGAAATTCTCCTTACAAAGCTGTAGATGTGAGAATAGTTGTCCAGTGAAAATAGAAAAAAAGATGCTTCTGATTTTTCAGTATATAATGCACAAGTAGTATGAAAATAATACTGCATGTAAAGTTAATAAACTTTATTTTGTTTGTTTATCTTCTAACATGAGTCATTCACATCCAAGTGAGCTTTTGGCTGAACTCTTTAGGTTCCTCCAGCTATATATAAAGACAAGATGATTAGGGAAACAAATAAGTGACTTATTCAAAATAATTAACTTCCGTATTCAATTCTAATGCTTCCTTTTATATTTCAGGGTGCAAGTTGAATTCTATATGAATGAAAATACATTTAAAGAGAGACTAAAGCTCTTCTTCATCAAAAACCAAAGATCAAGTAAGCAATGGGATTAATTTCTGTTAAGCGTAATTGTGATACTTTGAGTAGAATCCAATTTCACTGAAGGCAACAAAGTTATCATTAACTTTCTTCTGAGCTAAAGTTTCACTCTATGGAGGAGCCAGTTTTACATAATATTCAAAACAAATTCAGAAAGTAGTATTTAAACTCAAGACCAGCATACATATTTTGTGGGATCAGATACTCAGTGATGTGATTTTATTTTTGTATTGTGATCAAACTGACTAATTTGCATAGATCTGCCACTGGAATGCTCATTGACAAGTCATGACCTTATGTCTAGGAAGGCAGAGAGCCTAGCTGTTTGAAGTGTTCAATTTTATTAAGTATTCCTAAATAAATGTCAAACTTGATCTGTACTAAAATACCAATTTGGAATGAAAAGTATTGGGGAGGACATACCTTCTTCTCCTGAATGTGGTGCCTCAGAAATGTAGCCCTTGTCTTTAGTCTGATTTAACAATATCTTCATTGACATATGCACTAAATTGATAGGCCATCATAGAAGATGTTACTGTGGATGAACTAATATATTAGCCTTTTTACATACATCCATGCACCTGGTCCAGGGGGATGGAAGCATTGTATATTATCAAATCTTGATTAGATCAGTAAGAGTTCATAGCTGAAAAGAGCAGTTGAGTGACCTCAGTTTTCCTCTCTAAGCACGATTGAATTTGGCCCCATTTGCTCTACACCTGTAAAGAATTAAATTTACAATAGCTTTTTACATAAATTTGTTTAGAAAAGAAAGAATATATTTTTTCCTTTCTTAAGATGGTTCCATGGCTTTATGTCTGGGAAAGGACAGAAAGGAGAAAAGATTTGGTGTCCCGATCTAAAAAAAGCCACAACAAAACACAACCAACAAAAAACAAACAAACAAACCAGACAAGCAAAATTTGGGAGACTAAATCAAATTTTTAAACATAAGATGGACCATAAGATCTTCTACCTGTAAAACCTAGTACTAAATAAATAATTGTTTTGCATCACAGAACATGATATTTTAATTGGCTAAAAAAGGAGGCACTGTCTTGTGAATAACTGATATTTTGAGTTTGGGCTTTGGAATTATTTGCCAGTTTCCAACTGGAGAAACTGGTTTAAAGCAAGCTGCTGGAGGTTCATCCATGGAGAAAGTTTTATTTATTACACTTACACAGACACACAGGGGAGGATTCATCTTAATTATGGTGCCTAAATAGCATAGAAAACAGAGGACTACCTCTGCTAGTAAATCAAGTAGCCTTCAGAGTATTTTCTCCTCTAAACTTCAGATGGAACAGGTTTTTTCCATATTATTATTATTTTTCCATATTATTATAAATTAGATTTGGTTGGTAAATTTATTTACTAATGAAGATTATTTGAAACAAGTTGATTATTCTGTGTTGGCACACTTTAGAGCTCTTATTGCATGTTGCCACCATGAAAATGTGTAATAAAATCTCAGTAAGCATAGAACAAAGAAAGGAGATGTGGGAAGAACAATTTATATTGCATTTTATATTTACAAATCTAACTGTTTAGCAAAGAATAAAATTTAGTTCATACTTTTTGTATGTAGCTTGAGGAGTCTCATTTCACAGAGATCTTAAAATACAGTCTACACATAGTTGTGGATAACCAGCTCTAGATGGCCCTACTTGAGCAGGGCTCTTGGGCAAAATGGACTCCAGAGGTCTCTTCCACCCTCAGCCATTCTGTGAATCTTGTAAATCTAGCTAAACACATTTATCTTTAACATTTGAAATGTAATTAGTTGCGATAGAACTTCTCAAATGATTTTAGTTCTCTCCTACTTTTCTCCCTGTGTTTTTACATGTCTTAAGTATTTTACTCTTCATAGCCTTTAACTTCTGACATGGTTGATATAATGTGTAATGGAGTAAGAGACAAAACAGAAAAAGCATCCTAAACTAGAAAAGGGTATTACTCCTGGCTAGAAAGGCAGTCTATGAAGCTGAAAGCAATAAATAGCCTTTTTGTTCCTGATACAGTCCACAAAACAGGGATTTGATGTTCTTAATAAGTAATCAAGAGTGCATCTATAAAGTTATGACCTGACTCACTGTAAATCTCTTTTCACTAAGTGGTACCTTCTTGCTTGAGAAAAGTTAAAGAGGGTTTTTTTTCCCTTATTTAGATCTTAACAAGATTTAAACAAATGCATATATACAGATACATAGTTTTATGGCAGAACTGCAGACTCTCTACATCTAAAATGGATACATTTTTGATCATCAGCACAAAAACTAAACCAGAAGTTAGTTAATTAGCATGGACTCATGGCCATTCCTTTGCAAGTACATCCTGGTCTGGCTAAACACATTAAGAGAATTGTCATAAGTTGCTATACTTCGATATCTCTATCAGGTTATGATTGTGATACATGCGTGCAAAGAGGAATGATGTGGAAGTTTATTTGAAATAAGCAAGAAAGTGGGAAGCAACTGCTAATTCTTCCTATTGGAGATGGGTTAATGCTATAGACAAGTAGCGCAAGAATTTTTCTGCTTGACTTGCTTGATGATAGCTAGAAAAAAAACCAGATTCTGTTGAATTCTTCTACACAGTGGTGCCATGCAGAGATGAGGAAAATTTTGTAGAAGTATTTTGTATTATTCATTAGCAAATGAAAACACAGCAATAAGCTCTTCCCAGTAGAGACACTGTCATTATGGACACCTTTTTTTCCTGACAGGTCCTAGTAGAGTACTCCAAAGAAAACTCTTAAGGGATGAGGCATATTTTTTTCTACTGTGGAATTATGCAGCCAGTTCATGGACAATAAGATAGAGAATGAAGGTGCTTACTATACTTACAGAAGCATATGGCATGGACATGCCATTTTCCACTAGAATCCAACAAGTTACCCAAGCACTGCTACTGTTTCTCACGATACGAGAGGCTTAACCAACAATTAGACATTAAACAAGGCAATTTTCAGGAAAAACACAGGAAATACAGTAAAAGTATTACTGTATCAAATGAAAAAAAAACAAACACCAAATCCAAACATTCAATTGCCAAAGCAAAGTGTTCAGAATTTGTAAGTTCAGTCAAACACTGCTTCTGCAGATCTTGTTTCTTGTCCAAATACAATGAGAAGCCTCTAAAATATAATCTCCAAAAACCTGCTGCTGAGATAGGACCTGCCACTCATTCAAGTGTACTCATTCAATCCTCCATTGAAATTATAGGATTCTATTGCCCAGGGGTATCCGGGAGTTCATAACTAAAGATATTGCTCTTTAGATGTTTTTCAGTGCTCTCACTGAATACCTCCCTTAACATACTAAAAATGTAGTTGCTATCACTGAGAAAATAATTGTCTGTAGTATCAGTAAATTTTCAGATAGTACAACTAAATCAAAGTACACATATTCACCAGTTGTGTTAAATTCACTTGTGAAGTCTTAACGATTAGCGACATCAGAGTATAATATGTGGTTTTGTCAACCAGAGCAGTGACTCTAGAATGTATATGAATTTTCTGTAGAATACTATTCTGATCTAAATCACATACAGGCCAGTAGCACGAAATATCAACTGTTTCATTTTTTATCCTGGTTTTGGAAGTATTTCTATAAGCCTTCATTTATATCTAGTGTTAGCCTAGCTTCCACTCAGTCTTCTGCAAGCAAATGTCTAATCAACTTCAACCAATGCATAAAAAGCATTTTATGAAGATGTCAGCCAGCCAAAAAAAACCCAAAACAAAACCACACAAACAAAAACACTCCCAAAACAAAAACACATTGATATGACTTGTTTGTACTTGCCAAAAATCACACACTGCATTATCATAGCCTAAAATAAATCTCAAAGGAAAAAAAAAAAGGCGATGTTTCAATTTAGTGGAGAGGAAATAAAAGATAACCATAACCAAGATATAAATTATTAACAGTATATTTTGATTCAGGTCCTACTGAGATGATTTTGCTAAAAACGAAAAATAAAGAGAAATAGAATGTGATTGCACTTCAGCTGCTCTCTCTGTCACTCTTGCTTTTATTTAGATCAGCTCTCCAAATCAAGGGGTTTAAGCTCCACAAATGCTTGTAAGGGAAGCATCAAGAATTTGTAATAAAATTAAAGTTACAGCACTGGCAAAGTGTAACACATCACTCTGTACTTAGAAATGCCTGCAAAAAGTAGCAAATACTTGTTCAAACTGAGACGGAAACAATGTTGTAGTTACACTTATTTAACAAAACAAACAGATTTTGAAATGTTCTTATCAATTTCTTCTTTTAAATAAGACAAATGATGCAACACCATGGTTAAATGGACACAGTGAAATTAAAATTGCATTCAACAATATATAGCTGGATAATAGTGTATGATTCAGATGTAGCTGAATACAAGTTTCAGGCACCAGTGTAAAAATATATAGATATTCTGTGCAAATGACCCTGCTACTTGAAAAATCTGTCTGTGAATGGAAAGAAAATAAAGTCAAGCAGACCATGTTGATCCACTGACAGCATGTAAAATACAGGCCAAAAATAGTCAGCAAACAGAAATATGAAAGGCTTTCTTTGCAACAGAGTAATTGATGAAAACCTATTTTAAATGCCTTCTGTAGCGATCATCCCCTCCTTCCCATATTTGAAATCTTAGATGTCTGTTACAGTGGAATAAAAGCATTTCTTCCAACTCACAGGTGATATCCTCAACTATGAGGCTATAAAAGATTTTGACCAGAGAGAATACTTATTTGGTAGTCCTATATTCATTGTGAAATCTTTAGCAGGGGTAACTAAACATCCCTCTGACAGCACATCCTATTTCTAAAGGCTGAGACATACAGAATGAGGAGAAGTGACCTTCTGAAATGGGATAGACTTGAAGACTGTTCTTCCATATTTATATTGTAATAACTGACCCAATCACATATGATACAAGAAATAGCCTATTGCCTTACTTCATGTATAACCATGATATGCACTTTATATCTATGCTAACTAGAACCCTTAAAGGAATGCATGTCTGATGGGAAAACCCTGCCTTATTTTCTGTGGGAAAACAGCCATTCCTGTGGAAATATCCAGAGCCTGAAGCACTTTTTGGCATAGCCTGTAATAGATCTATGGATCTCAAGTGTTTTAATACTTAAGCAGCTCTAGATCTTTCAGGATTAAGATTTGAGAGTTAAGAGTTTAAGGCAGCAAGCAGGAGCATGGACCCCTTGTATTGATGTAGTTTTTAATCAGAAAAGCACCCTTTTCTTTTGGTATTTAAAAGAACATATAATTTCAAATAATGGCTAGAAACTAGGACATTACCAATACAGAAAAGTAGTGTTTCACACCAAGGTTAACATTTACTGAGCTAAAAATCTGAAGAAACAAACAGTAGACTTCTGTATTTATTTAAGAAAGCTAGATAACACAAAATTGGTAAGGAAAAGAAAACCTGATAGGCTTATTTTTTTGTTTGTGGTTAGCTGGTTTTGGTGAGGTTTCATTTAGTTCAGTTGGTTTTGTTGTTTTTTGGTTTTTAGTATTATCTGCACTTCTTGTTATAATAGCCTAGTTGTTATGGTAACCAATCATACTCCAGCAGACTTCCACAAAAGGGTTACTACAGACAAGCAATTCATGCTTTCTTTAGTAACAGTTAAAATAAAGCTGTAATAAAAGATCATAGCATTGTCCAAGAAAACTATTGGGTTCTTCCTAGACAAATAATAGTATAACACCACACTTACCTTCTACAGCCTCTCAATCCACTTACTACTTCAGCCCCTTCACTCATGTTGGGGAATAAATAGTCTGGGGCTAATTACCATTGATAGGACAGCAGGAATCACTTGGTTAATGCCCACAAACCTAATTGCCAATAACAGCTGTGGGACTTCTGGTCCAGACCACAAGATTTTAACCCTTAGTTTGCACATGACAAGATCCTATAAAAGTCCAGTTCTCATGTGATAACTGCAACTTCACAGTTAAAAGCAGTTAGCAGTGTTGTGGAATAAACCTTAAGACTTCTTTCAGCAATTGCATGATAGAATATTTAAGAATCTATTTTCTATTTCTCTGTGTTTTCTGTAGATTGCATTTTAATGGGAGGCAAACTAGTAGATAGAAAATATGATTTATCAGTTTTATCTGTAAGGTGTTTGTTTTGAATTTAGGATTGAATAAAGTCAAAAAGTGTGTAACATTATCATAGGATAATTATGATTCTTTCCTTTAAAAAGGGAATGTATGTACACAGCTTATGCATAACAAAGCTCTAGTTCCTAAGCTACAGAAGAAATTATAGAGTTCAACAGATCTGCTAATGTATTTGCAACACTACAATAAGAGATACTGTCTTTACTATGACTCAGTGAAAATGAAGTCACATCTGTCTAAAACTAAGTCAGTGGTTGTCTGGTTTGGACAGAAGCATTCAGCCAGGTAGAATTGGACTCAGTTCACAAGACTAAAAAAAAATTAATGCTTAAATTGACCTCCCCCCCCCCCACACTTAATCTTAGTCAACCAACAGATTTAACTTCATTAATGAATGAAAAATTAAGCCCGAGAGTCGGATGCAAACATTTACACTAGCAAAATTTTAAGACTATTGAATTTAATAATAAGACTGGAAATTCAAACTATAATCCTCTAATGAATGAAAAATCTTATTAAAATATAGTTAGGTTCCACTGTAGTAGATAACGGCTCCAATTAGCACTGAAACAAATTGCCCATGTGATAGAAGTAAATGTCCATGTGGATCCCTTTGAAGGAGTCCTGTTGTTGTGCAGTAAAACTGTGTCCGTGGGCAATACTGTAATATTTTGTGGTAGTATTTGTGATACATCGTTTCAGCTAGAATATTTCAATATTCATATGGTCTGTAGAACAAGTTGTTGATTCAGTTCAGTTCTGTCTTCAGCAGGACTTTCAGGTGTCCTGATTCTTGGACACAGAATTATGCAATTTCATCATTAAATAAGTACAGTTTAATATTTTCTAAGTTGGAATAATAATATATTCTGTATGAGAAGCTACTGCTTGAAGACTTTCAGATATTAATATTTGAATACTTGCCCTTGTATTCTTCTGCCTATCACTGAAAGTGTATCTTCTTCATGTTGCTACATCTTGCATTTGAAATACCATATGTGGTTCAAGTTCCCGTTTCAAGATATGGACTTACAAAATGACAAAAGACCCAAAGAATGGAATTGAGAAGGACAAATGGCATAGAATAGCTTTCAAACAAATGACTAAGTAGTTCTTTCCATTAAAAACAGACTGAGTCTTAACCTAGAGATTTCTGTAAGCTGGAAAGATACATTATATATGTATCTGAGAGGCTTATTCTTACATTCTTCTGTATGATATGCTAATTGCCCATATCAGGGACAGGTTACTGGCTAGATTGACCTTTTCTCTGCTGCAGAATGGCTATTCTATTTCTTTTTAGTTTTAACTTAGAAGTGGATGAAACTGTGAAAAAAAATTCTTCCTGTATTTTCTTTTTAAAATAGGTCTGAGAATACGATTATTTAATTTTTCTCTCAAGCTACTAAGCTGTTTCTTATACATAATTCGTGTGCTTCTGGATGATCCTACACAAGGACTTGGATGGTAATGTTTTGATTTTTATTGTTATTTCTGCTCTCAAAGTGTTGTTTAACTTATACGAAATAAACTAATTTAATGAATAAATATTTCATATTCTGTCAACAGGGATTTGGTTTTATGTCATGCAGATGTTTTGAGAGAATTATAAAACTAGTATTACATTGTAAATTGAAATAAGAACTAAAATAACAATTTTTTTTTTCACTTTACTGTTAAAATAATCCTGACTTATTGCTCAGACACAATGCATCAGATATAGTTGTGCAAACGTAAATATTCTGGTTGTATTATTACATAACATTTCTATGTATATTATTTATGTTTATATGTATAAAAACAAAATTACAAATATCTGGTTGCCATTTTATGCAACAATAATTTTACATTTTTACTTAAATAATTTTACTTAAATAATTTTAATTAGAACCCCAGGTCTTGGAAACAGACAAATACATGAAACTGAGCTTTCGTGCAGATCACATTGATGATAATTTTCTATCTCTCAGCTTTCTTTAAACAATTCAAAGAGAGGGAGACTGGAAATACATTATTCACTTGTGATGATCTGTGGTCATAATGCATGATTTTGCATATGTTCAAATGTCAGTGTGCTATTCTATATGGGTCATTGGGTACTCTGCTTGTTTGGTTTTGTTTCGTGTACTATACAATCAACCAACCAATTGTAGAATAAATTATAATTTATTCAGTTCTGTACTTCAGTTGTATTTGTACCCTGGATATACTGAATCTTCTCAATTCTAAATGCTAATAAGCACCACATTTTATTAACTTACGTGCTTTCACTGGATTTGATTCTGTTGGCCTTAAGTACTGAAAGGAAAAAAGCACAGATGAAAATACTGGGATGATAGAACTGGCACTATTCACAACGTTGGGTAAAGGACAAAATACAACTTCTAATTTTAATATTTGTAAATCTATTAAATGTATTTGAATCTATGTAAATTCTAGAAAAAAAAAAAAAGCTAGTGCACAGGAGAAATACTATATTTTACAAGAATCAAATCCAAAGTAAAGTAAGTTAAAGAATATCAGCTTTACTCAGCAGTGCATGAGCAAATAATGGGCAAATGGGAAGTACAGAAGGTACATTTGAGGGTTGTTTTTTTTTTTGCTAAAATTTATTGTAAGAAATGAGAACATATGAAAAAGGGCCAGAAAAAAAATACTCCTGGAAAAGCAAGAACTGAAAAAAACTATTTTTTTGACTCCATATGTATCTTACAGTGTCTCTTCAAGGACATGAAATTTTTGAGGGGAGGAAACAAGAAGTAATGATTTCACAAGAACTTTAACAGTAATGGAGAAAAGACATCCTTAGAAATTTAAACATAGTAGCACAGCAACTTAGGGACTTGAAATTTTACAGCTAACAATAGTCAGTTTCTTCAGTCTCTGTATAACATTCATCTGGCTGAGAAGTTTCAGATAAATCACTTCTGCACGCTTACTAAGACCCCAGTCTTAGAAGCTATGCAGACAAACCAGCCCTGTGCCCAAATGGTACCCCATTAATGTCAATGGTTTTGCCCATAGAGATTCTGAGGGCTTGATTCCTAAACAACTGCCATAATGGCTTCTTACAAATGCAGTTATAAAAAAAAATATCCTTTCTAGATACTGTGTAACAGCCTGCTGAAAGAAACTACTGAATGTGCTGAGTGCATGGCTGCAGAAAATATTATCACCTGGCTGTTTTTAAAGTGGCAATTCTGGGAGTAATGCTTTTCATCACAGACTCCCCCTGCAGATTTATTTCTTGTTTTTCAGAAAGGCCTGCACAAGTTAGTGTCTTTCATTTACTCCTTCAGGCACGATGGAAGAGCTTAAGACTTAAAGCATCCTTAATTAATACTATTTAACACACATCCCACTCATGGGCAGTAAAAATACAGCTATTCATAACCTGTGGTCTCCCAATTATTTTAATTTTTTTCTGCTGACCTTGCTTGTCAAGGAGAAACAAGGATATTTTTCATCATTTACAGAAATATATATTCCCACATCCTTACATGGCCATTTGAAGGGAGGATTTATGCCAGCAGTTCAAGGCAAGATGATATCAGATGTACATAGCAGCTATTTTTTCACATGGATGTCACCAGTTTCTTATTTGAATTACTGCAGCATGAATGTCCAGCCCTCCTCACATCCTCACAAGAGGATAGAAAGTGTAGTTTGATGCAGTATTTCCTGTTGAGAGCATGGCAGGGATATGTACTCTTTCTATCCCAGCATATTCATGTGATAGGATTTACTGTCTCTTGATCCTCATTATTTAGTTTAGCTTTTGAAAGTATAATTTCAGTTGTTTTGTTTTTGAATTGGAACGTGTTTGCAAAGAAATACTGAATAATCCTTTATCTACAGATATGGAACACGTATAAAAGTAATTTCTGAAAGTTATTATACTTTTTAAGAGGTCTGTGCATTATCTAGGATTTCAAACTATTGCATGCATTTTATAGAACACTTAATAATGTAATTACTATCACTTTCCTCCCGTATGTTTTTATGATCATGTTCCTATATACATTTGCTCATGAAAATGGACTTTGCATGGATGGGATGACAACTATCAGTAAGGAATTAAACAGGAGTTGTCCCAATCAAAACTACACACCTGGAACAATTAATTGGTGAGTTCCTGATTTTAAAAAAAGCAACCCAAAAGTCCACATAATGGTGGGAAGGGGAGGAAAGCAGGAATACAAATCAATTCCCGTCTGGAATGGTGACATTTTGATATATAATAATGATGTTTCCATAATTCTCAAACAATTACTTTTGTGTTCCTGAATATTCAGAACTACATTTAATACTTCAGTAATTTCTCTGCTTGCGTAAGTGAACTGCTGGATTGGATGTTCCTGTAAGATCGGAATGCCATCAATGCTTATACCTTGCCAAACTGCTGGATGCCCTTAGTTAAAAAACAATTATGACTAGCATTAAATGACTAACAGTAAATTATTGTGCCAGTGACTGTGCCAGGCTCCAGTAGTACTGTTTCAATTGTGTATTATCATTGAGTTTACTAAATACTTAATATAATACTAAATGAGATTTTTCCAAGACATGACAGCCCCTGTGAGTTAGATACCATTTATATCAGAACACAGATAGCAAGAAGTTCACACAAAATAAGTTTCTCTTGCCTACCACAAAAAATTATTCCTCTGTATATCTAGAATCAAAAGCACAAATTTATTCTTTCTGCAATCATAGGGGATGAACTAGCAGCCGCTGAAGACAGTAAAAGATTTTGTTGTCCTTGAGTGTTGGATTACTCCAAACTCAATGACTGGCTCTGGGTTAGAAATACAAGGAATGTCAATACTCACTAGATAACTACTGATTTAAAAATTTTATTACTGAGTATTTAAAAAAAAAAAAAGGCTGCTTTAATTTCCATTCACATGTACAGGTTTTTTTCTCCTGATTTTGTTCAAAACACTAACCAGATTTTAATTTCTTTTATTTTTGTTTGTTTTCTTATTATAATGAACAGGTCTCCTATTATTTGGGTGAATCGAAGCTTGCCTTTATGGGGATTACAGGTAATATGTAAATAGCCAATTTAACTGTTTCTGTTTAAAAATAGAGAAACATAGTGATAATAGAGAGACGTAATAATAGTAAACAGTATTCATTTATAGCAATTTAGTGATTATCCTTTAAAGGATACTTGGAAATGATATTAACAAAGAAATTTGTTTGATGACTAAGTACAACAGAAGCATAAAGTAAAAATAAGCTGATTTGAGCTGTTTTAAATTTATCTGGCTTTATAATATATTTATAAAATGTTAAAGCTTATAACACAATATTGTAGAATAAGCCTTTTCTCTTAGAATCATCAAGCTTTGTTGAGTCAAGTACTCACTGTTTGCTCTAATGATGAGTTTAAATTTCATAATTGCTTATGACTAGCTTTTGACATGCTTCATAGGCTTTCTTGTAAAATACACTAGAAAGCTAAAATTACTTTAAAATATAGAAGTCTACATGTTTAGAGGACTATGTCACAACAGATGTACTACATCAATGCTTTGTGGGTCTTCAAGATCGTGAAGTTTGTGGTTCAATTTTCAATGTCCTGGAGTTTGTATGTTTTAGGATCACTTTTTTACTCATAGACAGTGCTGTGGGAATTCTCCCTGTGAAATGTATTTTTCTAGTAAGACTTCCTTAAGCTTCTGGAAGGGTTAAACCATTATATTCTTGATCCATGCTCAGAGCAATGCCATTATGATGGTTTGTATCTCTGTGTAATACAGTTTTACTAAGGAAAGAATCCAATGATTAAAATACCTTTCAATTTCTTGCTTAAAGTATGCACAGTTTCAATACACTTGGACCTAGATATTCAGATTACTGTATTCAATTTAATTAAAAACCACTGAGAGATTTATTTGCTTAAAGTTACAATCTTATTCTAATAAGTTTATTTGATAAACATTGGAATTTATACATATGTGTATGTGTATGCATGTGTATATACACATGCATTCAACAATAAGATATATACAATAGTTGCAAACAAAGATTTATTTTTATTTGAGATACGACCTCACTTTACATAAATCAGCAATACTTACTTTGAGAAACTGGGATTTTGATTGCATATTTCAAAAATTTTCCAATTCATGGCACCTTTCTGGATTCTAGATAATGAAGTTGTGAGTGCAAATAGTGCAGTCTTCTGAATTTTCAGTACTAGTGAGCATTAGTTTAAAAGTAGAAATTCTAAGCTCGTCTGACTTCAGGCTCCAGCTGAATTTGTACATCCTCTTGATGGAATATTCCCACAATCTACGTTAAAAAAAATATTTGCTATACTAAAGATTTAAGGAAGTTTTGTAATTATTTATTATGTATAAAGTTTTAAGTAAATTTTTTACTGTTTCAGTATTTGTCTATTTCAATATTTCTTATTAGATAATACACAATACACAAACTACATATAATCTAGGTGAAGGCTGTTAAGTTGAACTCAGTTATATTTAAATATTAAAATCAAGAATAATTCAGCTGTATTGGTTTTGCTGTTTTCAACTTTCTGAATTATACATAGTAAGAAAAGCGGTTTTGTTTTCCCCACATTCATAACATAACAAAGAAAAGAGCCGACTAGCTTCCATTACTTACAGTTTTCTCCATCTCTGTCTTGTGAAGAGATCTCAGTACCTTTTAGGAACAGACAACTGAAACTTGAGAAACAATCTGCCAGACTATATATGGAGCTCTCTAAAATCCATAGAAAGGCCACCCTGCATGCTCTCTGGAGTATTATACTTGGAAAAGAGAAATAAGACTCAAGTCAGAGCCTCTGCTTTAGTCAGAAAAAAGAACTTATGAGCTTCATGCTAAATGCTATTAGCTGATGTGGTTTCAGAGGATACACGGAAAAGCTGTTTTTTATTATCTTTTACTTTTCATTGTAATGTTTCATGTCATATATTCTTCCAAAGCCAATATTAATATACATATTTTATCACTTAAGGTTTCTGTGGCTTTAATAAGTCTCTTTGAAACTCTGCTGCTGAGTTATCTAAGCTACAAGGTAAGTACTTTTAGTTACTTCTAAGCGTAATTCATCACAAAAAGGAACTGAGTTAAAGTTTCAATATGAAATTCATGTGCCTGCATTTTTGCCCACACTGATGTAAAAGCAGGAAGTTAAAAAAAACATACATGTAGAGGGCATCATATTGTCACTGTCAGCATGTACAGTTTACCAAAACACTAATATCTAGAGTGTGGAAGCCAGAAATGAAATTTCCATTTATTTCCATTGTCCATTGGCACATTGCAATTTGCAATCACATTCTCAAAAGTGGCCCTGATTTTTGGATACTGTTTTTTCAAGTGCACATTTTTATATGTTTATCCATAATGTAATGCGCATGATTCTCATTGATGTCAAAGCTATAGCTGCTTAGTCTTTGTAACTAAAGTTTCAAGCCTCTAAAACTGCACACTAAAAACCGGGCCAAGCAGTTCTTTTTTAAAAAAAATTATGGATAGCTACATGCTTGTGTTATCCATCTCTGTGATGCTTTTGGGTTGCGCCAACAAGGGCACCAATAGCAGAGATGAAGTCATTATCCCACTCTACTCGGTGCTTGTCGGGTCACACCTGGAATACTGTGTTCAGATTTGGTCCCCACTATGGAAAAAAGATGTGGACAGGCTGGAGAGGATCCAGAGAAGAGCCACAAAGATGATCAAAGGACTGTGAAGCTGCCATGTGAGGAAAGGCTGAGAGAACTGGGTTGTTCAGCCTTAAGAAAAGAAGGTTTAGGCAAGACCTTATCACCATGTTCCAGTGGTTAAACACTGGCTACCATGAAGATAGAGACTCCCTTTTTACAAGGAGTCACATTGAAAAGACAGGAGGTAATGGCTTACTCCTGGGGAGTTACAAGTTACTCCTGGGGAGATTCCTAATTCAAATATTAAACACTATATTGTCTTCCTTACATCTCTCTCCAAAACAGTTGAGAAAGAGAAAATACAAAGTAAAGATAAAAGAAGATAAATGCAAAGGAAGGAAGGACTCACTTCAGAATACTGCTATCTTTCCCTAACAATTTCACTCCTCTTTTTAATACTTAATTCTTAGTAAGTTAATATGTTAATACTAGGATAAGAATTAATAGAGAAATATACAGACCTCTGTGACTAACATGCAGAGGCTAATGAAACAAGATTAAGAAAAAACAAGCTGGTTTGGTTTTTTGGTTTTTTTTTGAAAATACAACATATTTTCATTCTTCTTTTGCTTTATATTTTACCACAAAGTTCTGTCAGAAGGATGTACAGAGAGTGCCTCATCTTTCACAACAAACTTCAGTATGGACTATAGGGCAGTCACCCGTGCATTGGGGTAATCAAAACAGTTGATTTGATGGTAAAATCTTCCAAGCTATGCTGTGCTAGGGCTTTGTCTCTAGTTTTTAAACAATTTATGACAATAAACATTAAGGTAAGAAAAACTTTGGCACAGTCAAAAGGTAAAGCATTGTAATGCAGGATTTTAAAGACAGAATCATAGAATCATTTATGTTGGAATATACCTTTAAGATCATCAGATCTAGCCATTAACCTAGCACTGCCAAGTCCACCACTAAACCATGTCCCTCAGCATCACATCTATATGTCTTCCAAATTCCTCCAGGAATGGTGACTCCACCACTTCCCTGGGCAGCCTGTTAAAATGCTTTACAACCCTCTTCATTTGAGCTGTCTTACTAACCAGGTCATAGCATGGAAATATATAGTCATGTGGAAACAGAGAAGTGCTGTAGTAATAATAGATATTTAAAAGTTCATATTTTTACCTGTGAGATGAATTATGATAAACAATAAGAAAAGATGCCAGAGTGGCCTACATTCTATATTCACATTTGACATGTGTGTTTAAATCTGAGATGAATGATCTTCCTGAAATTCAGCTAGTGGGAGAGAATCCATATGTAGCACTAGAATATCACATATGTTTCTCACCAGAACTATATGGAAGCCTACTGTGACATGATGGTTGTTATTTTTTTCTTCGAAGGGAAATATCTGGGAACAAATTCTGAGAATACCCTTTCTCCTGGAAATAATTAATGCTGTCCCTTTCATCATCACGGTAAGCATACTTAAATTAATACATTTGCACGTTGCACCTTTATAGCCACACAGATACTCCTAATTTTTATTGAAGTAAATTTGAATCTTGTGTGGATGACAAACTTGTGCCTGTGGGAACAGAAATTTGTCAACAAGAAGACGACAGTTTGCTACTTGAATGAAGTAATCATACAGATCACTTCCCCCTTCCTTCTTGATAGGAGACAAACAAAACCCAACCCCTCTAACTCAAACTACAGCAAAATCAATAAAACCAGATAAATACAAGAATTGAAGAATCTCTAGTGTCTGCATGGAAAATTGACTGTCCTTATTTTATCAAATTACCTTTACGTACAGTTCATCATAAAGGAAGAAAGAATGTTCTTGGAAACTATATCTTAGACTAGAAACATTACAAATAAATGTTTTACCCAAGTGTTTAATTGCTGCTTGAATAGAAAAGCTCTATTCTTGAGTAGAAAAGCTTTTAATGAACTTGTTAATTTTTCTTTCAGATTTTCTGGCCAGTCCTAAGAAACCTTTTTATTCCTGTATTTTTAAACTGTTGGCTGGCAAAGCATGCTTTAGAGAATATGATTGTAAGTATGACAAAGGAAAATATTTTAGAGTTTCTATAATTTTAGTATATTGTCTTTACTGGGATTTTAACACTACAGTCCACTCTATCTTTAATAGAAAATTAACAAGATCTGTGTTTAGACTATTCAAATGATCAAGCATTGGTAAACTCCTTTCTGCATCAAAATTAGGAAAAAAAAAAAAAAAAAGAAAGACATCAAGTGAAATCTCAATTAGTATAAATTGTTATGGTGCCAATAAGGGAAAGTTGGAATTGCTGGTTCTTTTTCTACTCTTCCATTTGTACACAATTGCAGGGCCCTCAACTGCCTTAATTGTTCCTTACAGCCTGTAATTTGTAAGCTAGACATGACAGACATTAAGGCAGCTTGCAATAGTATCAGAATTGTGCCAGGGTGAACAAAAAACTGGTTAAATAATCACAAGATCACAGCTAGCTCTTTTGCATCCTATATGATCAGCAAATTCTAAGTGCATTTGAATGACTGCATTTCACCAGAGAACTATACAATTCCTCTGTAGAACCAGCTCATGTCTTATTAATTCAAAGGCAAAAATAACACTGTTTTCCATTAATACAGAATGATCTTCACAGAGCCATCCAACGCACCCAGTCTGCAATGTTTAACCAAGTCCTCATTTTAATATCTACCTTACTATGTCTTATCTTTACTTGGTAAGTAGCCAAAAACCCTTTGTTTTTATTATATACATTGGCTTTTCTTCCTTTACAGCATGGTGGTAAAACAGGTATTGTGGAAATCATGCGTGGAAATACAGAGAGTATATATTTGCAGTTAAAATGCTAACAAGCACCTGGTACTGCTGAGGTCCTGATATACTGGCTTTGGAAACAGAACTGGGAAAAATTTACATATGTACAAAAAGTGCAATCTCAACGGAAAAGTCACTCAAAATTGACTTTTGTTACCAACAAAAGTACTCATGTTAAGGACACCTTCCTCTGACTGGTGGGACAGAGAGAGAGAAAAGTATGCAAGATCTCAGCCTTATCACTCCGATGACCAAGTCAAGTTCCCATATGGAGTACAGGGAACCGCTGTTAATAATCTAAATTACAAAAAGTGTAGATTTGATTAATCTAGATTACAGAAAGTAGTGGATGGTAGGTTCAAACAACCAGAATGTGTTTCTCTGAAGAATTTTTTGATGTAAGACCTTGAAAACTTAAATTTACAGGAGTTGGGAAACAAGAGAAAAACATCTGTCCAGGCCATTAGATATAAACATACTTGGTTAATGAAATCAAATGAGCTGCAGATTATTAGTCTAGGAAAAGATCCACAGGAAACACCATTTATTTGCCTCATTTTTATACTGTGCCACAGGGGTCTGCTGTTGTCCAGGGCTGGAAACAGATAAAGTAGACTACATGAATCTTTGGTCTCACACAGAGTGCTCATGCTTACGTTTGCATAAATGGATAGTGGTTATAATGTATCTCGGTAGCTTACTTAACATGCGTAATTTTCTCAGCAGTAGTGCCAGAGAACTGAGTATCATATACGGGGAGAGGGGAGAAAGAAAGTAGAGGAAGAATGTGTGTGCTACAACATGGTGTACAAGGGGGTGAACAGAGAAGATGGTTCTGTGTGGAAAGGCTAAATCACCTGTATTTATTTTGCCAGACTGATAAAGTTTTGTCTGTCATTTTGGAGACAGTGATTTGATTTTCTTACTTTATTTCTCTAGCTTGTTTTTCTCATAGCCGCTGTTATGTGCTGCCTATCCCTCTGGTAATAACAGTGTAAAATAACACATGGCCTTTTCCATTCTTGGCCCTCTCTCTACTGTATTCAAGAAGAGGAGTTTGTTCTAGCCAGTGGCTAAATGAATGGTCCAATTTTACCCTTTGTCTTATGGCCACACAACTGCATAATTACAAATGCTGCCAGTTCTAAACAGTAACGAAATTTTGTGAGATTAAATATCCTATTACTATTATGGCCCTTCAAGAAGAAATTTTATATGAATAAGGACTACAATACCAGAATGCATAAAATTCTATCACTGTAGCAGTTGGGTGTTTTTAATTGGCCCTAATTTTGATTTTTATTTTTTTACAATACAAAGTACTCAAGCAAATATGCCTTCATCTTTTTCACTAACTTACTTCAATATTTTACTGAACTGCTGAACAAAATACATAATCAGTTCTCATGGAAGTAAGCTGGTAACAAGAATGTTTCCCATGAGCTCCTGTGATGACCCCTGATTGAATAAGGTGTAGAATTTGCAGCTAAACAGAACACTAACCGCTAGGAATTTTGATAACTGACAGTAAAACATTCAGAAAATGGCAAGTTCACCTACAGTAATTACATCTGGTCTCAACAGCCAGATACTGGCTCATTATAGATCATTATATATGGCCCTAGTATTAACCCTGCTAGACTGCAAAATAAGCCAAATAGAATGAAAACACCCAGTAATGCAATAACTAAGGAAATGAAGCACTTTTAGAAATACTAAGAATCTGCAGATTGTCTAAGACCAGAGTTCTTAGACTATTGTTACCATTGCTTACATGAACACACATAATGGCATTTTTACAATTTTTTTTCCATTTATGTATGATTTTATGTTGCACAGTATATTTTTAGAATATCTAAAAAATTCTCTATAAACAGTCAAAATCAGTTAGCTTATGGTGAATTTGAGACAGTGTTTCATTTTTAAGAGAGCTATTTAGAGTTTACATGAGTTTCTTCATACTGAAAGAGGAACAAAGTTCTGGAATCTGTCCACTTAAGGATGGCTTTTAGCAGGCTGATCTTTCATATTTTCTGCAACAGCAAGCAATAACCAAGTATATTCCCCCAAACATGTGGGAGCCAGCACTAGACTTGTCCATATGTGTAACAGAGCATAACACACACAAAGTATTTTGAGCTAGCACTGTTATGTTTTCATAACTATGTTTTAGTTACATTTAGGGATACTGTCTTGGTCAACAAAGAACCATAGCTTCAGTAATGCAAAATTAATGAGCCTAGTTTAGTAGCTTGAAAACAGTGCTTACAGTTTCGGAGCACTTTCCTCTTCGAGTATGTTCAGAACCATGGGGACACGCTTATGGTTTGCTTTCGGTACCACTGATAACTGCCTTCACTGTGCCTCCCTGCCGACCTACAAGGATAATGAGATAAGAAATTTCAGGCTCTGTACAGATTAAATTGTAACACCACAGCCCTTCTTAGCTCCTGGCTGACAGGCTTCCTTTTACCATCTGCTTCAAGAGGAACATTGACTTCTCAGCACTTCTAAAGTCAGTGTAACACTGGGTTCTGTTCAAAATCATGCTTTTTTTAATCAGACATATAGAAAAAGGCAGCACACAGATTTATACGGGGATTACACCATATTCTAAGAAGTCCAAGATGGTATGTAGTACAGAAAGACTTCTCTTTTTACCTCCATTTTTTGCCAGCTCAGTTGGACTGGTGCACTGAGTAAGTGCAGCAAAAAGTGCTTTCTTACCACTTCAAGTGAGACTGAAACCATTTGTAAGTCTTTTCATGGTTATTTCTGTGATAAAGTGTAAAAGAAATGCTGAACCCAGCCATTAGTTCATATATAAATGATACACTAGTTAACAAATTTTCAGAATTTTGGGTATATTTTTAACATCTTTAAAAGTATTTTTTGCTGAGATGTGAAAGAGATGCTTTCTTCCATGTGCAATAACAGATACCTGTAGTTCTGTATAGTGTACAAAATAGCAGGGTATGTACAAGGGTATTGGAGCTGACATATCACCACTGATAATACTGAAAGTACAATTTTTCTGCAGAATGTGTATTACAGAATCCTTTTTGAAAGCTTGTGTGTTTACAGAGTAACAGCATACTTCTATCAGAAGATACTTATGTCTGATCTTTGCAAGTTAAGTGAGCAGGAGCATACCTCTATCATCTATCTGTCTAGCCAGAACTGAAATTATGCGATCTCAAATGTGGAAGAACTGTTCAGTCTGAGTCTGTAATAGTAATCACACAAAATTTTTTCTCTATTCCACTCTGAATTTTTATGATAATTATTCATGGATCTCAGGGTTGAATTTACTTGAAGATTAATAAATTCATAAGACCAGCTCCATATATGTGTAATTTACAGATTACATACAAGGATTTTATTTTTTTCCTTTTCTGATTTCAAAGACAGAGAAATAGTTTTTATTTCTTTAAATACCTCAGTGGCCTTGACGAATTGGTAATACTAAGAGGTGTGTACTCCTGTGTGCTACTGTTTAGCAGATACTATTGATAGAGTTCTAGTGGAAGTTACAGACCTAGTCAAAGTATGTTTTGTCATTTAGCTAATGGATGTTTGTACTTGTTTGGCAAATGGAATACAAATGATTTCTATAAACTGTACAAAAAGATGAATAACAGTGAATGACTATTTTAGGCATCTTTCTGGGACACAGTGAATCATCTATTAAGACTTATTTTGCTTTTTAAATCAGTGTTAGTCATATAGCATCAGTTTAGAATGATTAGCTTATGAAAAAAGTGGCTACAAACTATTTGAAATAGACATTTATTTTGTTTCATACTGAAGACTGAGAAGCTTGCACAAATTTAATCCTTAAGTTCTTCACTGAAAGGTCAGTGAGGTCAGTCTCACATTTTTTAACCTTCAGTATTTTCAATATTAGAAAATATTGATGTTTCTACACACTGACTTACGGAATAAATGTAGTATGCCAATACTGTAGCCTCAATGTCTATTACACATCAAAATTCTAATCTGGAGGAAACAGTATGAGTAAGTTGCTTGTAGGGATGAAAACAAATCCAGACAATGATCAGTCCAAAGAAGACAAATCAAGACCTTCAGTTTTGGAACACTATGTTATGGAAAAAAACCCAACCAAACAAAAAAGGATAAATCCCACATAATGTTAGAGAAAATAAGGCATCTCAATGCTCTAGTTCCTTTTATTATCAGTAAGTAGAGATTGACAACTCAGAGGACAGTGCATATATGAAGGGAATTAAATCACCACATGGAGGTCTGTGCTTCTCTGCTCTTCTGTGTTAATTGTATCAGGAGCCTATCATGGCAGTTCTCCAAGAGACTCCTAACATTAAGATGATCTTGAAGAGCATTGGTGAATTATGTAATATAGAATAAAATGTGGTTTTTTTGGATCTACAGTTCTTTCTGTGACGTTATGTTTTGCTGCACAGCATGCTCAGTGCTCAGGCCCAATCTCAGTTTATGATTTAGCGAGATCTTCTGCAATCAGAAATAGCACAAAATTAAACTGTAATTCTGTCATTTAGTTTGATTGAGTCAAATGATTGTGAAGCAGTAAATTATGTGAAGTCTCAGGATCTAACAGAATAAAGAGGAGTTGCAGAATTTAAATCCCTGAATATTATAGAACTTCAATTGAAAGTTCTAAGTAACTGTAAATAATACAAAGCACATTATTCAATTATTACAAAAATCCCACAGAGTATTAAAATAAGAGCAGTTATGCTTTTCTTTCTCTGAAATGAAGCAGATCTGTCAGGGACTTGCTTGTTTCAAACAAAGGATCTGTATTTTATGTTTTGAAATACTCCTTTGCAGTGCTCTCCTAACATAAACAAATCTAGAAATAAGCCAGGTAGCACATGTAGTACCTTTCAAGTCCACTGTATCAAATTCCATCCTACTCTTGTCCTGCTTCTTGATTGCTGGAATTAGGGCAGTGTTTACAAGTAGTTTTCCAGTGAGTGTATTCAATTAGAATTGAGGTCTACTTCAGACAGTATCCTAACACTTCCTTCAGTGGTGGAACAATAAAAAGATCGTGCAGCCTCTGGAAGGTCAATAACAAAACATTTCTTAAAATATCCAGTTTTTATTTGTGAGCAAATAATCTATCAATTCAAGTAAAGTTTATCTGAACTATTGGCTTCAGGCAAAAACTGTGTGCATGAACACAAGGAAAACATTTTCATCGGCTCTGGTAGGAGAAAAACATATTGCATGCAGAGTTGGTCTTTTCTTAGGTATAGAAATTTCTAAAGTGGCATTGCTAAAATCTGCAGTATACGAAGCATGAGAAAACAAAGTGTTGTCAAAGATTGTTTTCAATTTAGATTATTTAAAGAAACACAAACTCAGATAAAATTCCTACTGCTTCTAATGGAATACAGACTTATAGGATGGGCAACACCACTTTCACATTTGCTAGCACTAAGGATTGCATGCTTACATCTGCATAGTTAGTAATTAAGGGCCAAAGCCTTAGTGTGGTATTTGTCATAACGCATTTAAAAAAATATTTTTACATGTTCAAGATTTCAGATCTTAAAAAAGCATATACGTGATTACTGCTATTAAAGAGTGCTGCTTAAAGAGTATTTAGAGGAGTAAAGAGGATACAGACTTATGCTTCTGAAAAACTCTTTAGTTGTTTGTGAAAGGCAGAACAGAAATCATGTTTATTATAGGGAGAGCCTAGTATGGAAGCCCAATCAGAAGTCTTTTTGGCTGCTCATCAAACATGGTTTCTATGGAAACCTAGATAATTATACAGAGATTTTTATGCTATTTCAGTTACTAATTTGGTAGTGACATAATATTTCCTTTGTTAATCTTTTTAGATGTTTTTACGTAGTTATTTCTAAAATAATTAGGTCAGCATCTTTTCCATGCTACATGCAGGGAATTTTTTGTGTAACTGGTGTAATGGCACATTTAAAACTAGACACAAAACCCAGTGAAATTAATAATAATTTGAGTAATCTGTTTACTGTGGTCTGTGGAACAAAGTCAGAAAGGTTAGAGAGTTCAATCTAAATTATCTTCTGAATGTGAGAGATACATTTGTAGCCATCTTGTGAAAATAAAATATAATCAGACTAAGTGGTAGCTCAGAAAGCTGCCCATCACAAAGCCTCTGTAAAATGGAGTGTCAACAACAGATTATTGGTAAGAAAATCTTCTCTTCATTTTTTTTTTAAACTTGTAAAGAAATAGCAAATTAAAGAGGTAAACAGTATGACAGAGATTTCTGTTGTTTTATGTCGCCCTGGAAAATGATCTGGGGGCTTCAGGTACTTTCAATTGTTTAAAGTTACTATCAAAGCTTTGCTGATTTTCTAGCACAATAACTTATTAACGTAAATAATAAACCATGCAGATAGCTTATTAACCTAAAAATCAGTAGTTCCAAACTGAATTTAGGTAACTATGGGCAAAGTTTAATTTGAATTAATTTGAATGACAAAATAAACTTATCCACATATTTTATTCTATACTGTTGTACCACACAGTATTTTAGTACTTCATACAGTATGTAATTCTACATTGTAGGTCAGGTAAATCTTCTTTTGACAATTAATGCAAAGACAGTTTCACAATCTGGTACTATATTGTTTCGATTAATATTTTTTAATTAACATTAGGAAGAATTTTCATCTTTGTTTGCAAGACTTCTACTCTTAGTGAGAGTTAGATATTAAGTACTTCCCATTCTGAAAGTTCCAGCCTTTATCCTGTGAATCATTTGTGATCATTCTCTTCTAATATTTTTTTCCTGCTATTTGAAGGTACTCAAAATGCAGTAATCAGAATATATTTAAGTAAAGTATGAAAACAGATTCAAAACCAAACTCCTGCCCAAGAAGGAGATAAAATGTCTCAGGTTCTTTCCCAATATTTTCCCCAGTAAGTTTCACACGATGTAAAAATGTCTCTCAGATATTAAATGCTGCTAATATTTACAATAATTTGGACAACTTTTCATTAAAGATACATTGAGAATATCTGGGAGGGATACACAATATTTTGCAAAATGTTATGAATTCTGTGTATGCCATTAGGAGAACAATTTGTCAGCTTTTATTATCATGACATCTTTTAATACAGTAATAATATTACCAGATACCATGACAAGCAAAGTTTGTTCTGGCAACAAAGACCAATTACTATTATGAAAGGAGTTAAAAAAATAACGTGTTTTGAGTCTATAAAATTTGGACTGAGATACAGTTCTAAAAGACTGCATCTCCATAGTATCCTTTATTTAGCAGTCATGTTTTGAATTTTGAGGGAGATAAATAAAATCAAGCTACTGCTAGTATGAACTGATTACGGATTGCCAACATATGTAAAACAATGCATAAAATTTCTCAAAGTTAATCTAAATGCAATCCTGTCCTTGTTCTTTTGCAGGAACATAGCACAATACAGAATGACTAAGGAATGTAAAGTCTTAGTAAAATTAAAAAGCCTGCTTTAATTTTCTGCATCACATTGATGTACATAAGGACAGAACTGGGGCTACAACATACCATTCTGTAATTGTCATGTGAACCCCATGATGCAATAAAGGTGTATTTGGTGAAAATCTCTTAAGTGATTATCCAAAGAGCAAGCACAAATAAGGAATCTCAAAGAGAAACAGAATGCCGTATTCTGTTACCAAAAATCAATTACCATATCTTAATATGTGCAATATTCATTTGAGATATATATGGCCTCAAAAATATCAGCACTTCAAAAAGATCCATAGGAAAAATGCAGTCAGAGGAAAGATTTTGGGGATTGAGACATAGGGATGGATATAAACTCAACAGATGTGCAAAGGCATGCAAATTATTAGGATGTGGGTTCTCAGGTAAGCCTTCCATTGGTTTATAAACACAGATGCACACATCCACCTGCTGCTGAGTCACAGGCTTGTAAAGATACACCTTGCGTACGTATGCAAAACATGCATTTTACTCTCAGAAGTTAAAAAAATAACTTTGGTGTAATAAAGTTCTAGAATAAAACTTGATCTGGAATACAACCAGAGCTTACAAGTTGTGAAACACTGTATCATCATATTGGTAAAAGGAATCTTAGGTTTTGCTTTGGTTTTGGGAGAACTTCAATAAAAGCAGGTAAAGTTCCCCTTAAAAGGTCAGTTTGACAAATAAAACAAGTGTTAAAAATCTCTGTATTCCACATGCTTCATTTTATCTTTGCAGTAAAAAGAAAAAGCTGATAGTTACGTACTGGTTTTGAGAACATTGTATCATTTTAGACAGCAGCAAATAGAATGCCATGTGTAACAACGGATGTCTAATTATGTTGAGAATGTTACTTCACCATTTAAAATTCAATGTCTGGCAGCAAGCCATCATCACTCACAATTTTTGGCTCAAAAATGAAATTGCTGTTAGCATGCAGACTTAAAAAAAAAAACAAACTTTCATTGACTGATTCATTAGGCTGACAAACTATATTACGTTACTAAAATTTGGTGTTTATGGTGGTTTATGCTAACACATTTAACTGTATTATTAGATGCCATCAGTTACTGTGGTTCTCTTAGGAGCAGTAACTCATTATGATAATTTGTAATCATCATAACTCTTCAGGGTTTTGTTAACTTTTATTGTCTGTTTCATATTCCAACTGTATTTTAAGGCTGTGGAGTTTAGCAAAGTTCACACTTCTCGACTGAGAAAGAGAAGAGTTAAAAAAGATGTTGATACAACTTTGGCCATACTAAGAGACACTGGCACTAGCCACCATATTCACACTCTATATTAGGCGTAACTTTATGGAATGCTGAAAGGACATACCAGAGGCTTTGGCAGACCTATGGATGTCATATTAGAGAATCTAAAATGCAGATGGATTTTAGTGCATTTAACAATGAATTTTAAAAGAAAAAAAAAACACTTCATTTTTCTCTTCTGTATTCTGGGTATTCCATTAGAAATTAATGTTTAGACATATTTTTCAGACTAGAGAGGTAGACAGTCATCCATAGTATCACATTTGGGTGAGAAACAACTACATGTAAAAGTTAAATGTCCATGGATTCCTCTAACCCACCTGTATGTGATATTCTTTCAATTAGCAACAGGGGCCCCATCCCCCATGCCATAGCTGTCACATGCTAAAATAACTTAATAAACTTAAATAAAGAAAGCAAAGAATTAAAGGTACACTATAAAAATGTTACTTGTAAACTAATCTCTGATAATTGCTTATGGACTTAACAAAAGTCTACCAAAACACACAAGTCTCTTAGTTGTTTGGCCTAGTCACAACAATTAGATGTCAACAACATCAGAGTGTTAAAGATTAATCTCTAAATGGTACCTCAGCTCCGATAAATTTGTATTTCTAGCACTGTTAGCAGATAATGCTTTCCATTTGCCCTCTCCACCACAAAGTAGAAGTTGGTAAATGAAGACTCTTTAGGGTATAATCCTGATTAATAATCTGATTAATGAGTTCTGTACTTCCATTCCACAATTAAAACCGTCTCCTAAAAAAAAGTTTAAAAAAGTAAATTATGTTGAATTTTGTTATCTCTCAACCTCAGTAAAATAACTACTTGTATACTTACAAAGGAACTCAAATGTAAGCTTAAAGTTGAATACATGCTTTGCAAAAAAGACAGCTATATTTTTTATGTTTGTGGAAGTTGTACATTTCTGCAATATATATGAAAAATTGTATATATATTGTGTATTAGAGTGTAACTCCCTGAGCCACAGCAATAAGAAAGAAAAAAAATTGGTATTCATTTAGTAAACACTTAAGTAGAAACCATGGGTTGACCTTGCGGAATGAAAACAACAGGCATGAAGTCAAATTGTCAGTTTCTTTGAGCACAGAATACCATATGTAATTACATTCCACAGCAAAGCAGCATGATTACTAAAATGTTACAAAAAGAGTAGGAGATCATATAGGGGATGAGGCTATTTAAAAGTATCCAGTATATTATGGTCTCCTAAAATCATATGCATTCTACCACTTTGTTTAACTCTATAGTGTAAGAACAAAACTCTTCATGGCATTCCAATAAACTTTTGAGTTAACTTTTCATATTTTCAGGACATCTGTTAATACCTGAATATTCTCCATAGGCTAAATAATCAAGGTGAAATGCCACACAAAACACAGCAGAGAATAGCTAACTAATATGCTGTCAGTCCTGGTAGTCACAGTGATCTTCTTTCTTCTTCCTCCCCTGCCTTCATCTTTCCAATATTATGATCATTAATCCCATATTATTTTACTGGCTACTTGAATCTTCTCCCCCCTCTTCACTCATATGTCTGCTGGTTTTTTGGTCATCCTAATACAACCTATGCTCTTCCTTCAAATGACGAGTATAATCGAGTATGCTGTTTTGAAAACGTAGCTTGTTGGGAATTCATCAGAAGGCATTATAAACATACTTGTGATTCTTAAGCCACCACACTTCACACTTCAGAATACTCCTGTGAGATTTTGGGCTTCATTGATTTTTAGAAAGAGTTATATGCATGGACAGATTTGAATTCTAGCCAAAGAAATTAATAGACTTGAAAGTTCTTCTTCAAGCAAACACATAGTAAAAATAGCTGGCCCAAAGAAGAAAACTCAGATAGAATTCATATTCTATGACTTTCAGGAAGTTCTTTAGCTATTGTAAAGTTCAGGCTTTTTCACTTGACCAGAGCATTTCATAAAAAACACCATCAGGACTCTACCATTGTTAACAGTAGTGAAGAGCAGGAGGAGAATGATAATGAAATCATGGAGCTTGCTGATCAAATGAAACAAAGCACACAGTCCAAGGTATCCAGGTCCTGCAGCTCATAGCTAGAAGAATTGCTAGGTTTCCAGACAGAAACTCAAACCATAAAGGAGCCTACTTCTGTGATATATGTTATATTTTATTATATTTTTCTTGTCTCCTAGCAGTTATCTCCTACAATTTTCACCCCACTAGACAACCTCTATTTAACTTTTTCCCCCTTCCTCATATTTCGACAAACCTTAGCATTAAGCCTGGTGCTTAATTACAGCTTGTTCATGGGCCTGTTGTTTCCCTGCTCGTTGCCCAAACAAATTCTCTCTAGCCAAGAGCGTAGGTCAGCAAGGAGGCAACTCTGAAGTAAAAATACCTTTCCAGTAGAGCTGCAAACAGGAAAAAGATACTTATATGGCGCACATTTTCACTTATGCTATTGGGAATTTAGTAACAAATTATGAAATAAAGAAGCCAAAGCATACCATATGAGTATTTTTTTTTTTAAAAGGAAGGCTGTGCTTCCATCATATTCCCTCTGTCTCCTCTCTGTATCTGCAAACCTCTCCCCATTGTTTTCAGAAAGATTATATAGAATACATCAAGCAAATGTCATGAGAAACAGGTATTTCTCATTGGTTTCTAGCCTACATGTCTGGGTGTGTTCTTTATTCATCCTTTAGTCTTCCAAATGTATATTCTGTTATTTTTCTCAAGAAGTGCTTATTTCCCTTTTGGGTGCCTAATAAAAGAATAGGAAGCTGGATCTTCCATATTATCAGTAGCAAACTAACCAGTGGTGATTAATTCCTTCAAAAAGCAGCAAATAATGACGAAGATAAAAAGCGGTGCTTCCATAGTAGATATAACCTGATCTTAGAGTTTTAAAAGATTGAGTTTCCAATTCTTTAACCCAGTGTTCTATGCTTCAAGATTATTTTTTTAACAAATCTGATGATTATAATCCAACTTGAGCATGTATAAAATCTGTCAAGTACAGAATTATACAAATTCTGCCGTGGTAGTGGTACGATACCAGGCCTTGGAAAGGAAATATAATTTTCCATGAGTTACCTCAAATCAAACTTAGGGTCAGAGACATATCCAAACACAATCCTATATCTAGTTTGCATTTTTTTAGGTTTTCTTCATGTTTATAAAGATTAAAAAAAATTTTTATTATACTTCTGTCTCCAATTCCTGTCCTGATTTTACACACTTAGTTGCTTCTTAAGCACATTTAACAAATATTCAGATAATGATTATTTCAACTGTCAGTCACAAGTGGCATTCCACAGGGCTAAGTATTGGGACCACTTCTCTTTATCACTGGTCTTAATCAGGAGATAGAATGCACCATCGGTAAGTTTGCAGATGACACCAAGTTGGGTGGGAATGTCAGTCTGCTTGATGGTAGGAAAGTTCTTCAGAGGGACCTGAACAGGCCAGATCAGTAGGCTGTGGCCAATCACATGAGCTTCAACAAGGCCAGGCACCAAGTCCTGCACTTGAGCCACAGCAACCTCATGCAATGCTACAAACCTCAGGAAGAGTGGCTGGAAAGCTGTCCAGTAGAAAGGGACCTGGGGGTACTGATCACCAAGTGACTGAATACAAGCCAGTACTGTGCCCAGGTGGCCAAGAACGCCAATGACATCCCAGCTTGTATTAGAAATAGTGTGGACAATAGGACCAAGGAGATGATTGTCCCACTGTACTCAGCACTGGTGAGGCCACACCTCGAGTACTACATTCAGTTTGGGGCACCTCAGTACTAGAAAGACATTGAGATACTGGAGCGGGTCCAGAGAAGAGCAACTAAGCTTGTGAAGGGCCTGGAAAACAAGTCTTATGAGGAGCAGCTGAAGGAGCTGGGGTTGTTTAGTCTGAAGAAGAGGAGGCTGAGGGGAGACCTTATTGCTCTCTACAACTACATGAAAGGGAGTTGTAGAGGAGTTGGAACAAGCTGTCCAGGGAGGTGATTTAGTCACCATCCCTGGATATGTTTAAAAGCCATATACATGTGGTGCTTGGGGATATGGCTTATTGGTGGACTTGGTAGAGTAGGGCTAATGGTTGGACTCGATGATCTTAAAGATCTTTTCCAACCTAGATGATTATATGATTGTTAATTCAGTTTGATTGAGGGATTGGGTGGTTTGCATAAATGTTACACTCTTAAGTGTTTTAAAACTGTTGCAAGAAACAATAAGCATGATGTTTCACAGCATAACATATTAGGTCTATTAAATTAGAAGCTTGCATTTAAATTTTCCAACACAACACATATAATTTCTGAACGTTATGAATAGATTACTTTATCATTCTTCCTGAGAAAGGAGAGGTATGTAATACTACCTAATTCTGTAACACCCTGTAAGTGAAGAGTGTATAGTGGTTGAAGTACTGACTGCATGATTCTATTTCCTGAATAGTTACGGACTCCTTGTGTGAGCAGTCCAAAACCTCAGAATCCAGCAGGCTCTTAGGTGCAACAGCATTGACAACACTGAAGTTGGAATACCAAGGTTTACTTTGTTTACCATTAAGGCTCTGAGACAGACAGAAAGTGTACAAAAATATAGATACTTGGATTTACAGACTGAAGTGTGCACAGACCTTTTTATGGAAATACACTAAGCTGAATGCTCACCACAGTGGGACTCTACTTCTGCAGTCTCAATGACCAGAGTTGTTTTATTGCAGCTAAGTTTCTCATTTCACAAAACACAGCATCAGGATTAGAAAGGCTCTCACTCAGTTTTAACAAATATTTATATTCAGTTCATCATTTCATAATATCCTATTCTGCTTAACAAGATGTTCCGCGGTTTCTGGAAGTCACATGGTTTACTAGTGGAAGTTTATTTTTATAACTTGAGCTTTTGCAACCATTAGCTGCATATACTGATGTATTGATCTTTGGGGAAGGAAAATGCTTATGTTAGACACTACGGGTAGACAATAATGATATCATCAAACACCATCATTAAGGATAAAGATATAACTGGAATACAGAAAAAGGTGACTTTTCCAGCTGAAATTTTCTGACATGCTAGGATTGCTGTGTAGTGAAAGGAAGAGTTCTGCACCTACTTCAGCTTGTAGTGAAAGTCCCATAGAACTGAAGAGCTTGATTCAAATCCTGTTGAATTAATCTCTTTCCCTTCTCTGCTGTGATTCTGAAAAAAAAAAGAGAGTGTTGTATGAAAACGTATGCCAGTCTCTGAAAAGAAAATATTCTGGAACAATAGATTTACATTGGACTGTCTGATAAGGAGGCGTTAGAATTGCAAAAATATCTGAGGTACTTGTGAAGACATTAATTTTGTCCTTGAATAATAAAAAGCCACAATGTCCAGCAGTATCTCTTTTTTTTTGTCCAGTCAGTAAATGCATTTCAGCATGATTACTACATTCATAGGATCATTTGTTACCAAGTAAGAATTACAAGTCTATTTCTCCACTGACTTAAAGACAGTATAACAACACTTTCAATCACCTTCTTTCCAATCAGCATTTCTCCCTCATTCCTTTCACTGTCTTGTGTGCAATGATTATTTCTATATCCTGGAATTCAGTTGTTCCCACATTGTTAAAACCTTCTATATGGAATGGAAAGGTGCAAATTGGAACTTACTGTAATTCTTAAATCTTATACATTGTGCATGATATATTGTACCAGATTCTGTCATTTTAACATTTTGGAAATTGTACATGTACTTAAACTGTTACATTTTCTTTATCTATTTTAATATTAATACTATTTATGGAAAATTGCTTTTCAGAAAATAAATGCTTAGATAAAAAAGATTTTATAAAAGATGAGAAAGGATCAGACTGGAAAACAATAAAGCATTTGGTTTTCAGCAATTTAAAGCCTCAGCTTCAAAGTGTTTGGACAGAATAGGCATTTTATTATTGGTTGGAGTATTTTCTGATTGTCTCTTCACTCATTTACTTGCTGTAGTTTCTGCTCATCTCTTGTTCTTTTTTCTTTGCCTCTACTTCATTATTTATATAAGAAATGTGTAAAGAGGTTCTGTCAGAAAGCATTAGATTATTAGATCATGAGTAAGGTTAGCAACACCACCTTTTGTAGAAGCAGACTACAGAGCTCAGTAGTGTCTCATAGAAAAAAAAAGTAAAAAATTCAGAGGATATGTATTGTCATTCAGAAGTCAACATATAATATTTTCATATTTATTCAATACAGAGAATTTAAAAAATGTCACTTAAATGTCACTCCAGTTATATCAGCATTCAGCACAGTTTTGTTAAATATAAATGGAGTATTTAGTGATTCTAAGTATAATAATTCTGCAAGCACTGAGAATTGCTTTTCCAGTAATTTTAAAATGTAGGACAAATTGCATCTGACTCTGTATCAGTGTCCTAGACAAGACAGAACACTGCATAGAGACAAATTCCAGTATGAAAAACTGTTTAATTCTGTACAAAGACTGGATATTAGCAAAAATTTCTTCAAAGAAAGGGTTTTCAAACAGGCTGGTGGTGTCACCATTCCTGGAGTATTTATTTCTGTATTGCGTGTGGAAATAGGTTATTTACAAACAGTAGTTAGTTTTGGCACGTAGAACACTCAAGCAAACAAAGATTCCTGGAATTAGAAAGAAAACTTCCAGTAAAACGAAGGTTGAACTCTCAAAAGTTCAAACAATACCTAAACTAAATATGACTAATCTTCAGAGATTACAAATTTTCTGATACTAATTTTGCTTTAGTAGACCCATGGCTTGGATTTTTGTGGGTTTTTCTAGCAATACTAAATCTTCTCTCCATTGAGCCAATTGTATTTTGCTCACTTAGATCCCCTATGAAATGACAGCCTTGCTTAATTTACAAGAAATCTAAAATTGGTACAGAAGGTGCTGAATTGGGCCCTATGTTTTAATTAGAAGTTTTCTGTGTATTTACTGTTACAGTGGTTTATTTTCTCTACAAGAACAAATTGGTGTGAACACTGCCTTTGCTGAACATTCCTTTTCTGCTTGAAATAGTTATGTTTGTCCAGAGATGACTAAGTAAATTATTTCTTCTTCATGACAAGAACACAGGCTCACTTTATGGGTACATGCAGTATTTATGCATCTTTTAAAAATAATGCTTAACATTTAATTTACAAGAAAAAAACAGTTGATACTACTATTTGTATAAAGAATTAGGTTATATTAAAAGATGTCAGTAAGTTGTGGGGAATGGAATAACTAGTCCATGTGCATTTAGCTTAATGGACAGCTAATAACTTTTCACTGCTCTCTCTATGAAGTGTAATCAGGTAACCCAAACAGATAGGAACATGCTATAGATGCAGAGTAACATTTCTTTACAGGCATTGGTGGTGAGATTAAAGTATAATGTTATTGGGGGAGGATTAAAAGAGGTAATATTTAATTTGGCAATTAGAGTCCCATAAAGTTGTATCTTGAAAGTTAGACTTTTGTACAGTTTTGTGGTATCTGATTAAGTAAAAAACAAAAGGCAGAGCAGCAAAAATGCCCAGTAAAATTAAGACTTGTTAACCTGATTGTGGGTTTATCATTCCTTTGTTTTCAGGATTAGGGAATCAAGTACAATTTGGTAGAATTGCAAATGAGGTGCCAGTAATTTTGAGGAAAGAAATAAATCTGTTCAACAAGTTGTTAGAAGAGCTGAATATCAACTTCATCAAAGAAGAAACTGCTCCCATGTCTTACTGCTTTAATATTGTTAACTAAATGTGAGAAGCTTTGGCTCATACCCACTGAGTTCAGCGAGAAACAGCTAGAATCCACAACATTCTGGATCAGGCACAGAATTATTTTTATGTCTTCAAGGAATAGGTATATATAGGACTGTAAGGGAGTAAAGCTGAAAAAATGAAGTTTTGATGTCACTAAATCCTATGGGAATTTTACAGCTCACTTAAAAAAGGCTGAAATGGTTCATGATATATTAACTTATTTCAGTTAAGCTAAAGTATGATTGGGTGGGCTTGACTATGGAAAGCTCATGAAGAATAATAGTAATAAGTATCTCCTTCATCAAGACTGCAGTTTTCCTACCAGCAAGCTATTAAAAATGTTTTTAAGGTTTTAAAAAAAGAACAAAAAGTGAAGAAACAATTATAATTCCATGAAAACATAAAAGAACCCCAAAACCAAAACCAACAAACCAAAAAACACCATAGGGTTTTGGTTTTTGTTTTGTTTTTTTTGCATTTTAATCCATCTGTCAGATACAAGGGGTAAAACTGACCCCTTTGCATATAGGAACACCAAGTAATTTCACGGGCAACAGCATCATAAAAAATACATTTCTACCAATGATAGGATTATGCATTATGCTTCAATACAAATGCATCTGCAGATACTTAACACAGTGAAGTAGGGTAATAGTCCTGTGATGTGGGAGCTATATTACTGGCTCAGTGTGATTGCTGCTTTCCTGGCCCTTGTTACCTTAATCCTGAAGTCAAAGTTACATCTTTTAGAGATGTACCCACAAAAGACAACTAAAGAGAAGAAAATGCACCAAGGTGATCAGGAATAATAACAATGAGGCATTAAAAATTCATCACCATTCTGCTTTTAAAATTACATAGAAGTTATATGAATAATGATATTTAAATAGCTTCATTTTCCATACTTGGAAGTCGCTGCAGTATACTCTATTATTTCAAATTTACAGTGGAGAAGGATTTAGCTGAAAAACTTCCTTGTCTGAGGCCAGAAGAAACCTTCATTAGAATAATACCTCACAGTCCTGTTAATATTTTCAGGGACAACTATATAATTAGGCTTTTTATAAAAAAAACTAACCCAAAACAAACAAAAACACCAAAACCCAAGCAAACAAAAAAAACCAAACAAACAAACACTGGGAACATAGTGAAATTACAGAAGATCTAGATTACAACTCCAGTGAAAAATGTAGGACAAATTGGATTGGAATATAAAACTATCAGTTCTGACTGAAGTACGAAACAACGGGGAAAACAACCCCACCTTTTTAGAACATTTTGAGATGTGTGAAAACTACAAATGCTAGAACTGTGAAAAGGAAACTGGGAATTTGATCCATATGTTCTGGAAATGCCACTACCCACAGCTAAATTATTTTTGGAGAACCGAACAGAGAACAGAAGAACAACTGCTAAAGCTTTTATAAACACAGGGTCTCCCTGGCGATGCAAAGATCTTACCATGGCAGATATTAATGAATGACTGTTACCATCTGGATACCATATATGAAGTATTAGTCTTTGGCATGTTCTAGAACTAAGGAACACAGTATTATTTATCAATTATCTCTTCAATTCTCTGTGAAGTGGTTTTGCTAACTCCAAGGGGAAAAAACATTCAGAGTGGTTCATACATTGATTTTCTTCATATGGGTGAAGATAATTTAAAAGCCTGAACTGATCTAAGTAATTCTACTGTATTAGGGAAGATTATATTTTAAGCTTGGAAAGCTCTTAAACATAGTATGTTTTTTCTAAGTGAAATATTTTTAAAATCTGCAACATACAAAATAGCAGTAAGACCTGTGGACAGATTCTGATACTGCTTCTCAATGCCAAAAACACATTGTGCTCATTACAAGAGAAATAATTACCAATATACTTTGGCTATCACTTGTTCATAGGAATATGTGACTAGAAGGAATTAACTTCATTCGTTCTGCTACAACAACCACCCAGCCTTATATTTCTATTCAGTACTTCTAGCAAGCAGAATCTTCATACCAGTTGGCATCTTCCATCTTCTACCTGAAGGCTGACCCTATACACTTATTCCTATGACAATGTGATAGCCTGTAATTCTCACATTCAGTTTATTCAAGACACTTAGTACCCATTTGTACCAACATTATCCTAGTATGCAACACATACTCTTCTAACTAGTTCATGCTAGTAACTCTTGCCATAAAAAGGGGTAGAGACCAACATAAAGAGCAATTTGAAGAAAGAAGTGTGTACATTTTCTTGTCCATACTAACAAACTCTCCCTGAAAAAGTTAAAAAATGTTTATATAAAATTCTGAATGGTGGCAACTATATACCATCTGTTTTGTTCTGGTTTAGAAAGAAATTGCATCGATCCATGATGTTCTATATGCCACCTCTCCCTCACAACAGCCACTAAGCAAAACCTAGCAACAAAGTTGTGACTGTCGTATTGAAATAATTAAAAATTTAGTTTCTTTTATTACCAATTATATTTTAAAATAATAACATACTTCTCGTTTGATATTAATTTTTACTCATTGAAAAAATTGTCTTTGCTAAGCACTTTATGAATTCTGAAAATAAACAGTTCTCTGCACATATAATCATCGAACTTGAACTGACCCTAAGTACAGCTTTTATTTTTCGTGTCTTTATTCATTCTTTTCTACATAGTATTTGTGGAATTCAGCATCTGGAACGAGCTGGAAACAGGTTGACTCTCTTTGACTCCCTTTATTTCTGCATAGTGACATTTTCCACTGTGGGCTTTGGGGATGTAACGCCCAAGATATGGCCTTCAAAGCTGCTTGTGGTCATTATGATTTGTGTTGCTCTTGTGGTGTTGCCCATACAGGTAAATATGGATTTTTCTTCTCTTTACAGTTTGTTTTTTTTAAAACAATAGAGTAATAACTGAAATAATTTATTGTTACTATTTTTATTGCATATAAAATGTCAGAAAAAATAACCACCCTTTATGCCTCCTATTAGTTTTTCCTTCCTTCCTCCTTTGTTTGTTCTCCTATAATCTAGATTTATACTAAAAACAGAGAACTAATAACAGTTTTCAAGTGCTGATAAAGGCTTTCTGTTTCTGTTATGTACCACAGAGGCCTTCCTTCATCTTGAGATATGGGTTTGTTATAAATGGAGTAATTTAAAAAACAAAACAACAAAAAAACCCACAACAGTAGCCAGCACTTTCTTTATGAGTACAGCATTTCCTCTGCAGGCTCTCCCTGTTTCTAATATTGGTTCTCTCCACTTCCTCTCTTACAATTCAGTGCAGGAAAAAAAAAACCACCACCTCATTAAATCTGCAACTCAAGCAAATTAGATTCACAGCTGTGTATGTCCACACACACACACACACAGAGTTAACAGCACAGCTAGGAATTTTTGATGCCTACTTAAGTTTAGGACTTCTAACAGTTTCAACAGGAAAAGGCTGATTTGTGAAAATTCAAGTATTTCAAGGAGTCAAGCAGTTTCATTATATTTGTACCAAACATTTAGGTGAGGCTTGATGACAGAAACCCTGAGATTACATGGAAATCCCTGACAAGATGTTAACAGTTCCACACTTGGTGATCATACAGACCTCGTGCCACAAAAAGCGATGTTGGGAGACATTGTGCATACTTATCAAAGCTTAGAGTAGATAGGATAGATTCATGGCTGCTAGACCATGAAGCTCCAAAGTTTCTCACACGGCCATAGCTTCCAGACTCTGCTTCTTTGACAGTGAACTAAAGCTCAGTGTGAGCAAACAGAAACCCTCTGAGATTGGAAGCTCAAGCTCTCAGCATTAATTTTCTTGAGGTTATTTGAACATTTTAATTATACTCTACATGCTTAACGTCTGCATACACAGCCATATGCACTAACAAAATTATATTCCCACTCAGTGGAAATTTAGTAACATATATTCTATTGATAACTAAAATATGCTTTAAGAAATTTGGAATTTCGTAGGAAATAGAAAGTTCATCTTTCAGGTATTTCTGATATACACTTTAAGCATAAGAGCTCTGCCTTACCAGTAAATAACCTAGGATCTACTGCCCTTTCACATAAATTTACCTATTATTAGCTATTTTATTTCATAGCTTTGTAGTGATAGCAATGCTTCATAAAGCTTTTCATGCACAGAACGTAGGAGGCATTCTGTCCTGAACTTTTGTACTGCTATGATATGAAATCAATTATTATTCATGATTCAGTCTTCTTCTGATAAAAAGGAGTTATCACAAAGATATGTAGTTAAATTGACCCAGTATTAAAAGCTTATTACTTACGAGAAGCTTTGAAATGGTGTTTGTATATTTTATTACTGCTTGTTACAATGGCACTGATTGTTACAGTATTCTCTTTAGTCTAAAGGATTCAGACTAGTTGAGCAATGTTTACTGTTAGCCTGCAGATATTGTTCAGCTGGCAAATGCAAATTTGCTGTATTACCAGCTGCTATGTATTTAAGTTGTATCTAAATTTATACAACAGAAGACAGTATACAGAAGGCCACCTTCAGAATATTACAAAATCTCTTAGAAGAGTTATTGCCTAAACTAAGTAAAATGTTGCTTCTGAGTATCTGTACTCACAGTATACACTTAAGAGTGTGGGAAAATTTAACCTTTCATTTGAGGGAAGCATTTATGTCACACGGCACTGGAAAAAGATAGCTCAGAGGTATAAAACACATAAAGGAAATAATGTACAGTCTTAATTCTTTTCTAAAATCTTCCAATTTGTTGTAATCTCATGATATTGTAATGGTCTTACCCTGCTATTTGTGTGTGGTAGAGACTGGCTCTACTGCTGTATTTTTATATCATCATCCTATTAATCATCTCACCCACTTAACTAGAGAAATTTTTACAAAGAAAAACACATCGTGGGCTATAGGCAGCTTTTCATAGAGGCATGAGATTAATGATGCAATACTGTTAAATCATGATACACTTATATTGCACATCTGCTTGTCTGTGTTTCACTGACAATTGGCATCTCCTGCAGTTTGAACAGCTGGCATATTTGTGGATGGAGAGACAAAAGTCCGGTGGTAACTACAGTCGACATAGAGCTCAGACGGAAAAACATGTTGTGCTGTGTGTTAGCTCTCTGAAGATTGACTTACTTATGGATTTCTTAAATGAATTCTATGCTCACCCCAGACTGCAGGTATTTAGAGTGAAAAAAACCCAAAACCAAACCAACAACAATAAAAATCTCACAACACTGATTTTTTGCAGACAACCTTCTGAAATGGTCTTTAATTTGTAAAACTGAATTTGGAAATAGCTGGCTGAATTGAAAATCTATATTTTCAATAAGAAGCTGAGATACAGTATGGAGACATTAATTTTCATTTGAGGTAAATAGACTAAATAACTAGAATTACTGTCTTGTTGAATTATGCCTGTCCTTTTAGAAACAGATATTTACCTGCAAATTCCTCACATTCTACAGCAAATAGAAAATCAATGAAAACTATTCAAATTATTTTTTTCTGTTGTTTTGGGACTGGATTCAAAACTCCTCAAAAGTCAAAGTCTCTTTCAGTTTTCACATTCTGTTTTATTTTATTTTGCCAGTGTTAGAAAGATTAGATCATTTTTGAATTGTTGAAATTATGAAATAGACAAATTTTTAAAGACAAAGAATTTGAAAGATTACACACAAGAGATTTTCAAGTGTACACATTCCCTAGCTAACGCAAACATGTCATACGACTTGTTTTGATCATGTAAAAGCTTATTTGTATGAGACAGCAATTTGGATTCATTATCATTAGCTTTGCTACATTTCCTTTACTAAATCTTCTCTATGTCTTTTACTAATTTACCTGTGGTACTATGCTTCATTAACCAGTGCAAAAATTCACAAATATATAATCCCCAAATTGCTGAGCAGCAATTTGACAAATCCCAAATCCAAAATATTCCTCAAAATAATTAGCTAGTAAGAAGCATAAGCAAATGCACAAAGAAATGCAGTTCTTTATAGATGCAAACACACAAATTGAAATCTAAAATTTAACTAGCCTGAAGAACAAGGCAGGCTCTGTGATATGCTGAAGACAAAGGAAAGTCGTAGTACTACTTATGTAGCCTAAAAGAGCTTATATACATTCCCTTCACAGTTGAAATGGAAAACTGAAGGATGTAGATGGTGTCTGGATCCAATGCACTAAGCTCCCCACAGAAGTCTGTGTGTGCTAAGGATGACTTCTATAGCAAGCTTGTCCTGATCTCTCAGTCTCTCCTTGTCACTTCTCCTTTTCATATGTACACACATGTATGCTTCATTGCAATCTTACTTTTCCTAACAAGGACTATCAGTAGCACAGGAAAGAGAGTTTGGATCTGCCTGTTAATGTAGAGGAAAAAGTTGGGGGTAAGACTATTCCATTTCAATTGTTAAATGTTTCCTACATTTTCCATCTAGAATGACAGAAATACAAATTCTTTCTAAAAAATTTACACTTATATGAAAACAAAAATGTTTAAATGGACTTTAGTTGCCACCCCAGAACCTTTTGTGAGCAATTGGCAACTGTCCAGCCATTTTCATTGAAGTATTCAAGATTTTAAACACGTGTATTCAAATAACTTTTGACACTTAAATTTGAGAATTAATTATCAGAAACAACATTGACATCCTGAGTTTCTGTTGACTCATTCTCTAACAACAATAAATGATAACATAAAAGAAAAAAACAAACCTACAAAAAAAACCCCAAGCCATGACTTATTCCCTCTTATGTTTTTGACAGGACTATTATGTTGTTATTTTGTGTCCTACTGAGATGGATGCTCAGGTCCGGAGGGTGTTACAAATCCCAATGTGGTCTCAAAGAGTTATCTATCTACAAGGCTCAGCACTAAAAGATCAAGACCTGCTGAGAGCTAAGTAGGCAAATATTGACCAATATTTGTTTTTTACTTTTGTTTCACTCTTACTGTTTGATAAGTTTAACAACAAAAGTTGTGCTAGAAGAGAAGCATGTGTATATAGAAAGCAAGAATCTTTGAAATAATTTGCTTTTCTTTATATCTGAAGTTTTTCAAGGAACAAATATTTGTAAGCTCTTTAATTTGACCTAATATTTCTTCACTGTCTTTTCTGTCTCAGTTTTTAAAGATATTGAAACAGAATGCCTGTGAATGCTTCTGAAAAAAACAGCACAGAAAATTCCAAAACTGCTAGTAATGCTAGAATTTGTTTCTGTTCCTTGAACAAAGATGGTAAATGTGGTGGTATTTCTCCTAAACAACTGAAGGGGGGAAAAAAGAGTAAACAAAAATAATTATAATCCTTTGAACTCATTGCATAGTTTTGTTTTCTTCTTAAGTTCACCTTGGCAGCATAAGCTACTACTCTACCATACCTCCATATACTATTCTTTCAGGGCCTTCCTCTTACCATATACATCCAACACTTTTAAAAAATCCTCTCTGCCAGCTAATAGTGAATGACATTAATCGAAACACATCAGACAGTTTTTCACCACACAGACCCGCTGGCCACTTCCCACCCCCCATTGTGCAATCACTTGATGGTGAGAAGGAATTCACAGTAGAATTCACATAGGAAGACTGTCTCTGTAAACTCTCCAGAGAAGGGTGATTCTTTGCAAATAACTAATTTAACTTATCTGCATTGCTCTTCATAAGAACTTATTCAGCAACTAATATAGATACCTATGATTAATCTGATACCTATTTCTGTCATTCAGTCTTCTTTACCTCAAGGGAGTTATTTCCAAGAATCCAATCTGTGAGAAGTCTAGTGAGTAGAGTCATCTTCACAGATTTCTGCCACTGAAAAAACTACTACTACTATGATTAAAATTTGAAAAGACAATAAAGCTGCATCAGAATTAGGAATTTTTTATAGAGAGGGGTTCGTCTTTTGCTTTCTTACTGATTTCAAGAAGGGAATTCATGTGGGGATTTAGCTGGCATTTGTTCTACACATTAAGAGAAGAAAAATTAGGCTGTTTCCTAAAGATAATCTTGAATTTCACTTATAATAACCTGGAGGCAGTCAACTGTGGAACTGTGCTTTTTCCTGCAGAACGTGTAATTGAATGTACCTGTCATAGAATAATTTTCAGCCTCTCCTGAGGGAAGAAGCACAGTGTGAATTTAATAGAACATTTAATATGAAATATAACCCAGTACCTAAGACATTTGCTGTATTTCTTTTTAATGAGAACATAACGTACAGAGAAGATAACATGGCACATAGTAAAGTTCTTCTAATAAATAATAGTTACCACTAACAACAAATAAAATCAAGAAGTGTTGCATTATCAAAGTTTATACATATATTGTACATGAAATGCCAAATCAAAATAACATGATAAAGGTCACATCAAAAAGGAACACAAAAATTGGTTGACTGCATAAGTAGTAAATAGTCAGTTAACTAAAGACTGTATTTTTCCTTTTATGCCCTAGTAAACAATTTGACTTTACAAAAATTATATTAATTCTTGCTTCCTACCTTTGAGAGTTTTGCTTTGCAAATTTTTGGTGTTTTGTGAACAGGGTTAATGTGCCCAGCTTCTAAAAAAACCCAACCAAACAAAAACACCCCCACAAAAACAAACAACAACAAAACCAACCAAACAAAAAAACGCCCAAACCCAAAAAAACCACAAAATGAAAAAAACAGAACGAATTCTATCATGAGGTATCACACTTATATTTGTGAGCATGACTGGAAACTTTCTATCTACTTCTGCATTTGAAAAAACTTAGTAACTGATAAAACAGCTTTCATTCTCCTGCAGACTAGCACTAGAGAGTGAGTAACACTACCATGCTTGATTTCTTTCCCCTACAGCTTTCTCCCATGTTCTGTCATGACATCAAATATTTTTTCCTCTCTCATTCTGCTTGCTTTAGTGAACCATCACAAATCTTAATGTTTTTTGTGTCCACTCCTTTTACCTTATACTTTTTCCTTCCACAAATTTCTCTTCAATAGATAAAGTCCCTTTAATTTTTGCCATCCTGAAAGCAGTGAAACTATTGTGGGTTTTTTTTTTTTGTCCCAGATTGAGTTTTCTAGCACAAAAATGGTGTAATTGACAAAGTTTTTTCAGTTGTTAGGACATTAATAACACTTTTCTCATAAGGATATTCTGGGTTTTAATAAATGTTTTTAACAGAGATGCTATTAGTGTTTATGTTGTCTAAATTAATGACATGCATAGATATTGATCTCAGGTTATTATCCTTGTCATCTGTGGCTGAAGTGATTCAAGAAGTTACAAAACAACACTGGGGAAAAAGGTGAATATGTTCACATGAGGTTTCATTTCCTTATAAAATCATCTATACGTACTGTCAATCCCAGTTACCTCATCTGCTCTCATAAAAATCTCATCTAATTTCACTTAATTTTCTTTCCTACAACTTTGTTAAAGACCTGGTCTTCACAATTCTGTTTCCATGCTTAGATAAAACTACATATACAACACCCATGATTTCTTCCTAATCAGTGCTCAGAAGTGGCCTCTTTTCCTCACTTCTCCACATTGGCTGCATTTGACATTACTATTTTGGATATATTGATTTGCATTTGTTACAATGATTAGACCTTTTCAATTACTTTAATCTTTTGAGGCTTCCTGTTTTCCTACTGCTAAGGTCCTATGGGGAATCTATGATGATCTGACTTTTTCCTTCTCTCTTCTTCATATTTTGTCTGAATGATTTCAAACAGAACAAATGAACTTAATAACTATTGCTATAGTCAAGAACTAAAAGGTTGGCCAAGCTGTCTGACATCTCATTATGGATATTTAATCATCAGCTTTAGTTTAGTGTCAAACAGTTGTAAATAGATCTTATCTTTTGCTACCAAAATAAAACCAATATCCTACTGTGGGTCAAAATCATAGAATCATATTGCAGAGTATCATGTGTAGACTGAAACTGCATCTTGCAAGTGTTTTCTCACACAAGCTCTCATTTTTGCCCCACTTAATAATATATTTATGTTCTTGACATATATCATCTCTACTCCCTGAACCCTTGTTTCAGAAACACTCTGGAAATAATTATGTATCACATCACTTTGCCTTGTCACAGTCCTTCCCTGGCTTACCCTTCTTTATTGAAGCAAAGAGTGACCCACTTAACCTGAAACTGAGTTCCTACAGAGGGATAACCTTTTGATAAGTCTATAATGCTGTTTTCTTTCACACGTGCAAGTCCTATTGTGATTCCACCCGTGCTGTCCCTTCAATTTAGGATGAACTTCTCAGAAACAGTGTAAAGTAAACCCAGTATTCTCCATTTCATCCTCTCTTCAGTTAGCTCTCTGCTCTGAGATCTAGTGAGACCACTTTCTACCATGGTAATTTTTATATTCAAGTATCATCACGCTGTTTCTTCCTGCTTCCCATATTTGCAGATACTTTTGTTGTACTTTCACATGTTGCTTAGAGCTTGTATTTCAAGGACTGTATTTTTGTTCTGCATTTGTACAGTACCTAAAATAATGGGCTCTCAGTTGAAGCCTAGGGTCCCAGTAGTCTAAACTTACAACCACCAATTCTATTTTCTATCAGCAAAGAAACCAAAGATTTAGGAATCTTGGGTCCCATTCCAGACTCTAGAATGGAGTTGCTGTATGAGAAGTGAATTACCTGTTCATTTTCCCCAGCTTCTATCTCACTTTTCCCCTTCCCAGGAAACATCCTGTTTCTCTTTGTCCAGGAAGTCCTGTCTTCCCAAGGAGGTCAACCAAATCCCTATTTCTTTACATCCGTTTACCAGTAAGCAAAGTAGGATTCACTGGAGAAGGATATCAAGGTTTGAGGCAAGAGAGGGAAAACAAACTTTGAGGAAATCTTCAGTCACTTTTTCTCTACACTTTCACCACCCTCTTTTTAATACATGAACAGTTGTACCCACTAGAGAACAATTAGGCATTAAAAGTTCTCAAAGAGACCGTGAACTGAAAACAGTTGATTCATTTAATGCATACACAGATAGAAATGTTTGTTATTTATCAAAAACACCTTATTCAGTACATATACCCATCTTTCTGCTATCACTAGGCAAGAGAAGTCTGTATTATCTGTCCCCTCTTACTCATTCTTATCAGTAATGACTTGTGCATACCATACCCTTAAATGCTATGCATACTAGTGCTATTTATTCACCTTTTATACTCATGGCAGATAAAAATTTATTTTGCAAATTAAGTGTCTTTGAGGCCACTCTGCTTTTATTACTTTGGCACAGCTTCTACTGGCACCAGGGAAAGTTTCCCAGAACCTAGTCAAGAATTACTTGTATACCTTAAGTTAGTGCACAGGGTGACTGCTGCTGACATTCAGATAATACATGCGAACAGATAAACTTTCTCTGTGTTCTATTTATATAACAATACAAGACCATAAAGTGTGAAACACAAGCACAGGTAAGTATCTTGTGGTATGTAATAGGCTTGTCTTCCCTCTTCTAGGATGGATGATGCTGAAGCTTGTTTCATTCTGAGTAGCCGCTGTGAGGTGGACCGGACAGCAGCTGTGAGTTTTGAAGACACAACTAAGAATGAATGTACATGCTGTTTATAGTGTTACTGCCCTTACTCCTTCTCAGGAACTAAGACTTCTGTGATCGGAAGATTAAAATGTGCATATTTACACACATTTTTTGCATGTGGGATGAACTTCCTGACTCAATTAAGATAATGGGAAGGTTTCTATTGGATTCTATAAGGCGAGGATTTCCCAAGTCTGTGAAACATGATCTAATGACTTATTTCACATAACATATGTACTTCTGCTTTTTTAGAAAATAAATTACGTGTCCTACCGAAGAAGTTAGGATTTTACAACACGTTTTAGTTATACATTGAACTTTAAAAACAACACAAAAAAAGTAAGAATTTACACATTCCAGTGGGACTTTAAGAAAAGTACAAGGAGTACTGTAAGAATATAGTACTTTCGAAAAACAACTGTCATGCTGAATAAAGCAAAATTTTATGAGTTCTCTCCTTTTTCATGGAACAATAGCAGAATACCATAAATGCACTATAGTGGTACCTTATAGATACATTGATACTTTGTTATTAGTCATTCCAAAGGGTAGTACTCCATCAAAAAAGTTACATTCAGATTACCTGGACTAATATCAGTGCTTTCTTTAGATATCCAATGCAAAAAGTTATATTTATTAAATCAGTAAAAAGATCTATATCAACTGACTGGTATTTCTATTCTGAACTATTGAATTATGACTATTTACTACTAACAAAGTAAAGATTGAATTCAACTTTATAAAAAGGGACTAATACCAAATAACCAATGTATCTAGGAGTATTTGACCATTTTTCATATTGGCCAATTTTAAATATGAAAAATGGCAAGATTTTTAAAAGAAGTTACTATGGCTTTGTCCATGCTACTAGTTATGTGCAGTTAGGTAAGTTACTAGCCACAAAGGAAGACTGCTAATACAAAGCTCTACTCAGGAATAAAGGAATAAAATTATTTTAATATAAACTAGAACTCTCTAAGCTAATGAAATTGCCTACTGATCACAAATATCCAGGAAAAAAAGTCCACCGAGGAAGGATGTATGAACACAATTTTACATTTTTCACCATGAGCTGCATGCTAAATTATTGCACACTTGTCACTATTCAGTTTCATTTTGAACTTGAGAAAGATGAGAATAAGTCTGAATATTCACAACGTTAAATTAAGTTACTTACGAATTTCCTAACAAGATCAAACTATTGTTTATAATTTGGTAATTATGTTTTAAGTGATCTCAATTTAAAAAAGTACTGTTTTGCTGCTGCATTATAAGAAATAGCAATTATTTTTCTAAATGTTTAAAACAGATACAGTAAAACATGGAAAATGAGAGCTTTACATTTTACATATAGTATTTCTTAATATATTCCCTCTCTCTTGTTACAATTACTTCATCTGCCATCAAAGCTTAGTTGTTTCAATACCTACACTTATAGCTTATCAGAGGAGGAAGAATAATAAAAAAAAAAAAGAACATAAGCTGCAGCTACTAGCAAGAAGAAAGGATTATTTCCTTGCTAGGAAAATTATTTCCCCAGAAGAAAATTTTATGAAAAATATCTTTCTTCTTTTTTTTTGTAGACTATCATCATACTATAAAAAGTACTTTATTCAAAGCTATAAGCCATATGCTTGGCTCATCACTTGCAGAAAACCACTGACTCCTTGAGAAATACATCTTGCTTTCCTAGTATATAATATTCAAACTTACTTAACTAAGAGCTTTGAATAAGTTTGCAGATGACACCAAATTGTGTGGGAGTGTTGATCTGCTTGAGGGTAGGAAGGCTCTTCAGAGGGACTTGGACAGGTTGGATCG